>OY882875.1:670000-877500 GCA_963693515.1 Pipistrellus nathusii | reverse complement strand
TTCCCTCTCTCTCTCTCTCTCTCTCTCTCTCTCTCTCTCTCTCTCTCTCTCCCCCCCCCCCGCCCCGCCCCCACCTCCCTCCCTGCCTTCCACTCTCTCAAAACCCATCCACTGTGAGGAGCAACAAAAACGAAACGCAGGGCAGAGAGAAGGCGAAGGACTGGCCTCAGCGGCCGGGCGCCCAGGTCTCTCCAGGTCCGCTCCACCTCCCGCTGCGGGGAGCTCGGCTCCTCCCTGGTGCCGGGAAGCGCCTCCTCGGCGCATCCCCAGGAGAGCCTGCCCGCGGCCTCAGCGCCGGGCACACGGCCCCGCCGCACGGCCGTCCGGCAGAACCTCCTCCCACAGGGACGCCGGTCCTCCTGGCGCCGTCTGGCACTGATGAGGGGCAGACGGACTGTAGGACTGTCCTCCTCCAAACAGCTCGCTGCTGCCCGGGGAGGGCCGGGGCCCGGGCCACACACAGGCCGAAGCCGGCGCCACACACAGGGCCGAAGCTGTCGGGGCCACACACACACATATACACATGTGTGTGTGTGGACAGAGCCCCGGCCTGTGGGCTGAAGGGTCCCGGGTTCTCGTCCGTCCTACGGGGCCCGGGCCACACACAGGACAGTCCTACGGGGCCCGGGCCACACACAGGCCGAAGCTGTCGCTCAGGTGCTCCCGCGGCACAGGCGCCCACGGACAGCGCACCCCGCCCCAGCCGGCGCGGAGGGTGGCTTACCAGAGGGGGTCCGCAATGGCAGCCTCGTCGAACAGGGACACCGCCAGGCTCAGGGTCCCGACCACCACGGAGTGGCAGGTGGAGGCCACTCTGGAAGAGAGGAGAGGGCCCGTGAGAGCCGCCACGGGGCACCGGCGCCAGCCGGCAGCAGGGGGCGCTGGAGGAGAGGGTCGGGGTGTGAGCCGGGCCCAGCCGCGCCCGACTTCAGATTCACTGGGCCCCCCCCCCCCTTGGAGTCGCCTGCCGGGGAGGCCCCGAGGCGGGGCGGAGCGGGGAGCCTGCCGGCCCTGCGTGTCCCGGGATTCCGCCTCCTTCCTGCTCTGGGAGTTGGAATGACTCCACGTCTACCAGGGACCCACGCGGAATCCTGAACAGAATCCGCACGCCCCGGAGGCACATGGGAGCTCGGTCACCAGCACGAGAGGCTTCTGAACAGAAAAACCGGCCGGGACCGACACAGAAACCTGTCCGAGGGCGAGCGCACAGAGCCGGCCTCCTTCGGTGGAAGCTCGGTGTCTGTGACAGAGCTCGGTGTCGCGCTGAGAATGGGGCGGCTCGGCCAACTGCCCTGCCCGGGGTACGGAGCGAGAAATAAAGACTGTTCTCCCTTAGGACGGGGGTGAGAGAGACGGAAAGCACAGTCTTCTCTCGAGACATGAACAGCGATGACTTCCTCTCTGCACGGCGCCCCCCTTCAACGGGGAGCGGCGCACGTCAACCAACATGAATGCTGGCGCAGAGACCACTGCGACCTGAGGGACCGCTATGGACGGCTCGGGCAGCGGGCCCTGCCGAGGTCCCCGAGGCCAGCGCGTCCGGGCTCCGGGGCCTCGCCCGCTGCGGACAGCGACGGGGAGACACGGCGGCCCCGCCGGCCGGCAGCTCGGTGGCCTGGCGTGTGTGCGCCGTGTTCCCCGAGGACACAGCCGACCCAGCGGTTAGGATCCTCGTGTGCGAGAAGCCCTCCGGCTAAACAGCCATCGTACAACCAAAACCTATTAAAATAAAACCCGTCAGTGGCGGTGCAGCCAGCTTTCCTGTGAAAAGACGAGCCCCCCACAAACACCAGAACAGTGTCTTCCCGGCAAAGGGTAACGTTTGTCCCCGAGGCCAGGCCTCGTCCGTGTCCGCCGAGCGGTGTGTGCGGGGGAGGAACCGGCAGGCGAGTCCCGGGAAAGTTCAACGTCACCGGGACCGGTGCTCCCGCCACACAGGACGGGACGGGGGGCAGCCTGGGCCGCTGTGCGCGGGTCAACGTCCGTCCGTCCGTCCATCTGTCCGTGTGCTCAGAAGCTGCTGTTGGTCAAACTTCACCGTTAACTCTTTACAGGCAGCTCCGGGCAAAGCGGGACCGAAATGCTACCCGGATGAGGCATTTCCCTCCTTTTCCCTGACGAGGGGCAAAGAGAAATGCGTGGCTTTGGGGACAGCGCCCTGCCTTCAAGGCGACGGTGACCGTGTTCGAACGGCAAAGGCACCGCGCGTGCAGGAGGAGCGGCCGGCTCAGACGGGAGGGCTCGGCGCCGGCGAGGCCGGTTACGATCGGGAGCATGAGAACCAGGAGGCCTGTCCGTCCCCCAGGAGCCGAGGACGGAGCGAAGACAGAGACAGCAGCTCCCACGTGTGTTTTCAGGAAAAGCCACTCTGAGGGCGGTGACGCCCGGGCACTGATGACATGTTCTCCCTCGGGGAGGACGTCCTGGCCTCCGTGGGCGGCCCAGACCCGGCCCCTCGGAGACTGTCCCGGGGAAGCAGGGGGCAGGGAGGGCCGCCTGGCTGCCTCCAGACCCGACGCTGGATTTCAGGACATGTGCGTGTGTGCGTGTGTGTATTTGTGTGTGTGTGTGCGTGTGTGCACTTGGCTTAAAAAGCAGCCCCTGTCCCTCCTCCTCTGCCCTCCGCCGCTCCGCGTTAAGCCCGTGTAAGCCCAGCGCAGGTGGGGCGGACTGGCCGAAGAGCGCCCGCACCTGACCAGCATCGGACCCTGTTCCTCTCTGCCTCCTCTTTCCCACGGCGTCTCCCCAGGCGCCACAGGAGGCCCGGGGAGCGCTGAGTCAGGCGGAGGGCCTTCCGGCCGCGCTGCTGGGTCATCATCTGCGCTGGGTGCCCCCCCCCCCCAGCTCTTGGGCTGGCAGCTCTCCCGGCTCCCGGCCTGTGGCTGCTCTAACCGGGGTGAAAAGGGGGTGAAAACAGGAACCCAGCCGCCCTCCCCCCACCCCCACCCCGTGCCGTCCTCCTGTCCGCGGAGTTTGGGAACAAAACAGCGAACACCGCTGCCTCCCACCACGGTTCAGTGTCCGCGCCGTCCTCAGGGCTAGTCGCGGCTCTCATTGCCCAGAAGCCCGCGGGGAAGCGTTCTCGCGCTGGGGGTGAGGAGCCGCGGCGGGCGGGAGCCAGACAGACCCTCTCCGTGTGTTTCCGGCGGTGAGTATGGCCGTTTGGAGACTGCTGACTCCATCGTACAGTCGGCCTCAACTTCCACTAAACAACGACAAAGTGTTGTGTAACTCACACAAAACGCTCAGCCAGTGAGACTGACACAGCCTTCCTGTCCTTACATGTCCGCTCGCTTCCCTCTTGTTTTGGGGGTAAAGAATCTAAAGGCAGCTTTTACTTTGGGATTCTGTAACAACGGGCAGATGCCGGAGGCTCGGGACTGCAGTTCGCCGAGGGGGGAGCGGGGGGGAGGGGGAGGGAGGGAGACGGCCCATCCCCCCTCCCTCCCCGCCGTCAGCTGCCGCGGCCGGGCGGCCAGGGCTATATATAGGCCGCGGCGGCTCCTGTTCGCTCGCTGGCGTGTCAGTGCCAGGACCCGGCTGCTCGTCGTAAATGATTCAGAGGCGTGCGAGGCGGTCCTCTCGGCCGCCGGCCGGCTCGGCTCCTCCACACCAGCCGGGAAGCCGAGCGTGTTCCCCGCCACCTTTCGCTGTCAGACATGGTTCGGTGTTCCCTGTGTGAGCTCGCAGCCTGTCTTCTGTTAGTCCTAACGTCACCATTTCCAGCTTATGATACGGTTTCTTAGATCCGAAAAGGAAGACTATTGTTTCGTTGGTTTTTAGAGGGATATGAGGGAGAGAGGGAGGGAGGGAGGGAGAGAAGCAGAGAGGGAGAGAGAGAGAAAGAGAAAAACATCAATGGGAGAGGGAGGGAGAGAGAAAGAGAAAAACACCAATGGAAGAGAGAGAGAAAGAGAAATAAGAGGGAGAGAGAGAGAAATATCAATGGGAGGGGGGGGGGGAGAGAGAAAAAAACACCAATGGAAGAGAGAAAGAGAAATAGAGAGAGAGAGAAAAAAAATACATCAATGGGAGAAGGGGGGGAGAAATAGAGGGAGAGAGAAAAACATCAATGGGAGAGAGAAATGCTGGTGGGTGGCCTCCCCCAGGCACCCCAACCAGGGGTCAAACCTGCAACCTGAGCGCGTGCCCGACTGGGAATCGAACCGGCGACCTTGTGGGTGCCCGGGCGATGCTCAGCCGAGAGCCGCACCAGCCGGGGCTCAATGAAAGGCTTTGGGGGAGCATTTTCAGTCGTTTTATTTCCCGAGGCTCGCTCCCTGGGAAGCCCGTGGCGTCCGTGAGCGTTACCTGGAGTTCCACTCGATCTTCTTGGCGGGCCCGAGGCGGCTGAAGCCGGGGCACACCTTCTCGGAGAGCCAGTGGCTGAGGAAGTGGAAGAGGAGCTGGAAGGCGCACAGGCTGGCAAGGAAGGCGCCCAGGACCAGCGTGGCGTCCTCGTCCATGGCTGCCGGCCGCGCCTGCGGGGGGAGAGGCGAGGGCTCAGTGCTCGCAGCGGCGCCCGGCGAACCAGTGAGCCTGTGGCCCTCAGCGCAAGGGGCTGCGTCTGAGCGCCTGGAGGGGTCAGAGGAGCGGTGAGGATTTGAAGTCCTTCCCCACGATCGGGCATGGGGGCTTGTCTCTGAATTGGAAATAAAAGCAGGAAGCCCGTATCTCAGAGACCTCAACGTTTCTCCTGCGACCGTCCCGCGGTAACCCGGGGGCACACACACACAGCCGCGTCTCGGCGTTCACGACGAGAAGGGAGTTTCACCTGCTGTCGCTCAGGGATTCTTTCCGTGACGCTTTCACCTGACTTCCCTCTGCCTCACGCTTCCCTCGTTTATTAGGTGAGAGTTGGTTAGATAATTTCTAAAGAAGCCATTAAACCAAAAAAAAAAAAAAAAAAAAATCACACCAGAAACAAACAAACAACAAGGCCTGCCATCGCACCCATCCCTGGACAGAAAGGCTCTTCCTCTCTGAAACACAGCGCTTTTCACAGAAGCGCGTCAGCCTCTGAGGGTCGAGTTGGTGAAAAGAACATCGGGATCACTTTCAGAGCACGTTTTCTGTCTCGCTGAGCTCAACTATTTTGGCTCCTAAAACTCTTAGGGACATTTAGACCAAAAAAGAGGAGACGGAAGGATCTGCTCCGTCCACAGACCAGCCTTCCTGCAGCCCCTTCCCTCCTCCCCCCCCACCCTCGCCTCTTCCCCATGAAAAGAAAATGAATCAACAGGAGCCAACTCAGCCTCGCCTCGTCCCCTTCCAACCAGGGCGTCCCTCCCTCGTCCTAATGGATTCCCCCCTCCCCCTCCTCCTTCCCCCCTCCCCTCCCCCTCCTCCCCTCCCCCTCCCCCTCCTTCTCCCCCTCCTCCCCCTCCTCCTCCCCCTCCTCCTCCTTGCTCTAGTGTATGCTCAGCAGAAACCCTGGCGCTACAGTCCTCCGGGGAGACACGGCCGGCCTGCCCGTTTACCTTCTAAAATTGTGTCTGTTGTGTGTTGGGTTTAATCGGTGGCCTGAGTTGACTACTAACCGAATGACACAGCAGCAGGCTTTGTGGCTGCATTACACACCGCCAAGGTTTTCTCGGCGGGCGGTGTTTCCCTGAGATGCACGCCCGCAGGGGCCCGTGGGCCGGCGAGGGCAGACGGCGGCCGGGAAGCCGGAGAGAGGCCCCGAGGAGCTGCCTGGGAGCCGATGGGTAACCAACACCCGGGGCAGGGGGAGGCTTCTTCCCTACAGCCCAGCGTGGCGACGGGCACTCCTCCGCGCACGGCGGCCGGAACCAGGCGACACCGCCGCTCCGCGAGCTGTGCGGCCCACTGGCCCGTTTCTACAAACACACCAGGCCCAGGCCCGTCCTCCCCGGAAGCTGGCTTTGGGGGTGTCCCACGGACCCTGGAGTTCCCTGCAGACACTGGGTTCACTGGGGGCGGGGAGGGCGGGCGTCGAGTCCCTTTGCAAACGGGCTTCCTGGAAAGCACGTGCCGCTGCCCCCGAAGGCACAGACAGCGTCAGTGCAGCCCCCCCTTCCGGCTCTGCTCTGAGCACTGGCCCGGGGCGTCACCCGTTTCCCGGGAGGAAGCCACTGCCCTGTCTGTTCACCGAGTCAGGCAAGAAGCCCCGACAGTCTGCAATAGGACGTCACGCGAGGCGGGGAGGATTCTGGGCCAGGTGGGCCTGAAGGGCCTTCCGCACCTGCCACCCACTCCCTGGGGCGCCGCCCGGGGGCCGCCAGCTGCCCGGTCTCCCGGCGGACGGAGGCCGCGCGGCCCAGCTGACGGGTGGCACTGCCAGCTCCCGGCGCTGCTGACAGGCCGTCGGGACCATCCGGCCAGCTGACCCTCCAGCTGGAGGCGGCTCCAGGGAGCCCGCTGCCCACGGCGGCGGGAGGAAGAAGCGGGCATTGTCTGAGACACTGGGTTTGGGCGCTTTGTTATTGAGCAAGAGATCAAAACAGCAGCAGCAGCCGAGGACAGCGCGGCTCTCGCCCCCTTTCCTCGCCCAGAGCGCGCGGCGCTGGGTGCCCTCGCGTGTGGTGTTGGCTGGAGCCTGGTGCCTCAGCGCGGGGCGGGCTCTGCAGGGCCTGCGCGTGGCCTCAGACGGAGCGGCGTGGGTGGGCCGGGGTCGCGTTCCCGAGGCGAGATGCCGACGAGTGTGCTCGTGGGCGCCGGACCCCACACGGCCCAGCTCCCCAGCTTCCGGACAGTGGGGCGGGCTGCCCACTGGAAGCGCCACGTCCTGCTCACCCACCACCTCCAGCACCTCCGGCACTCCTCCGAGGGGCGCTCCCGCCTTCCACCTGGGGACCCACCGTGCAGCCCAGCCCCTGCTCTCTGCATGGACCAAGGGCGAGGGCTTTCTGGATTCGTTTTCCTTTATTTAAAAAAAAAATAATATTTATTTTTGTTATTGATTTCAGAGAAGAAGGGAGAGGGAGAGAGAGAGAAACATCCATGATGAGAGAGGCACATCCTAGATCAGCTGCCTCCTACACGCCCCCTACTGGGGATGGAGCCCACAACCCGGGCCTGTGCCCTGACCTCCTGGTTCCTAGGTGGACGCTCGGCCACTGAGCCAGGCCGGCCGGCGGGCTGTCTGTCTTTAAAGGACAATATCCTGTCGTGGTTATAGCTCTAACACAGCGCCGCCCCTAAAGCACCCCCACGCCCGGGCGGGGGCGCTGAGAGCCCGAGAGGCTCCGGGGCGGCCCCGGGCGCTGCTGTCATCGGTCAGGCGACCCGCTAGGTCCTTGTGAAGCTATTTCTGGATTAAACCCGTGAACTTGATCCTCGGCCCGGTGACCTTTCGCTGAGAGGCGGACACCTGGCCAGCGCCGGGAGCAGGTGGGAAGCAGCCGAGAAGCGGGGACAGGGTCCCCGGCGCGACCCGGGGTCGTGGGAACGCAGCCAAGCACAGGCAGGCCTTCTTCTCTTTAAACGTGTTCTTGTGGCTCCCAGAGGGAGGAGGGGGAGAGACACATCCGTGATGAGAGGGTTATGCATCAGCTGCCTCCTGCACGCCCCCCCACTGGGGACCAAGCCCACAACCCTGTGTCCTGACCGGGAACTGAACCCGGGATCCTTCAGTCCGCAGGCCGACGTTGAGGTCAAACCCAATGGGTAAACCCACTGATGTCCATTTACGTTCAGGGCGGCCAGAGCAGGACACAGTGGACACCACCCAGCCCGGCGACAAGGCCGGCGGGCACCACGCGTCCGGGGCTCAGAGCGACAGGAGCCGGGTAACCACGCGGCGCGGCGCCTGGCGCGTGCGCGTCCTCGCCTTCCTGCGGCGGCCTGGCCCACGGGGAGCGCGCTGCGTGGGAGGCGGCGGACGGCGGTAACGGGAACCCGAGCCTGCCGGGCTTCGGCCATTGATCCGGTGCAGCTGCAGATGCCGCCTCGCCCGTTTCTCCAAAAAGCTTTCTTGGCAGCCCGGAGCTGAGGAGTGACGTTCCAGTTGGACGTTCCAGTGTGTCCTGGGATGGAGCCTGAGGCAGTCTGATCGCCGCCCGCTCAGGAGCCGCGAGGGGACCCTTTTCCAGCTCCCTGAGCAAGCAGCCAGCTTCCCACGCGTCTGATCAGCAAAAAGCAGCACTCATTCTGCGTCAGCTTCTGCACAAACTCCCCGGGGGCGGGGCTGCCCCACCCTGCTCTGGGCCCCAGGCCGCCGGTGCACATCAGGGGCAGCAGCCTCGCTCAGGCCAGGGCACGGCTGCCCTCTGACCTGCTGCTCCGGGACCTGATGGGGGGAGGGCCGAGGCTGCCCTCTGACCTCTGCTCCGGGACCTGATGGGGGAGGGCTGAGGCTGCCCTTTGACCTGCTGCTCCGGGACCGGCTCTCCAGCCGGCAAGGTGCTCCTTGCACACGGTGCCTTGGCTTCGAAGAGGAGAGAACGGGTGGGAAGTCCCCTCCCCATCCGCCCGCCCAGCGGCCTTTCAGGACTGTGGGTCCTGCCCCCCAAACACAAGATGATACCCACCGACCGGTGCAGGCAGCTCCCCATCAACCGTGCTCGCCCACGCCCCCAGCCCCCTGCAGCCGGCTCCCCACAGCCCCCGCTTCCATGCCCCGGGCACGGCTTCGGAGACGGGCTGTGACCACCCAGAGCGGGATGCGTGCGGCCGGAGCAGGCGAGGCCCGGTGCCCTGTCCCTGCATCAAAACGCACCGGGCTGTGTTGTCGCCCCAAACCGAGGGCAGCGCAGTCCACCGGGCGCCTGCCCCCGGGTCCCCTGGGCACACCCTCCCCGAGCCAGGGCACCGACCCTTCCCAGCAGCTCCCAGGCCGGCCTCTCCCGGGGACTCACAGGCCTCGGCTCCGTAGCCCCTGCCTGCCCCCTGCACAGACCAGGGCTCTGAGGCCCTGCCAGGTCTGGGAACGGGGAGCACACCGCCTCTCAACCAAAGCCTCAGGCAGGACCGGCCTCCGTCCAGGACAAGCACAGCGAAGCTGCTCTGGAGACGCCCCTGACCTTACGAAACCCACTCCCTCGGGGATGGGACGCGGCCTGGGTGGCACCCTGGCTGGTGCCTGACGCCCGGGCTGGAAGACGCTCCCACCCTGGCGACCGGGTGACCTCCCCTCGTCCACGGCCCTGCCTCCTCGCGGGTGACAGGAAGGAGGGTCAGCACAGCCAGGCGGCCGTGCGCCCGCGGCCTCGCTCTCCAGGGCCAGCACGGCTGTCCAGCGCGCCCCCCTCCACCCCGCCCCGTCCTCCCTTGTCCAATCGCCACAGTCCCCCCAGACGACAGATTCATCCTCTCCCTCCTGGACACTTCGCTGACGCTCTGTCGGAGCGAAATGAATCCCGTCTGTGGGGGGGACAGTCATCTGAGAAGAAGGGGCGGAGACGCTGAGGTCTGAGGTTTCCTAGGGAGCCAGCTGCTGGGCTCCCGCCCCTCCAGGGGCGGCCGCTTGTGGGGGCGGGGGGACACTGGGCTCCTCTAGAGACTGAGCAGGGGATGGGGTGGCAGGGCTAGGGCTGCAGGGCAGCTGGGCAAGGCCCAAAGGGCGGGCGCACGGGATGCCAGCTCCACGAAGCCTGGGCTCCTGCCGCCAGGCACCTGGGCCCTGGGAGGGCGCCCTCCCCCACCCCCCCCAGGTCCCACTGGCTCCTCCCCGAGCTGCGCAGGGCCATGGCCTCGGGTTCTGGGGCTGCCTGCTCCAAGGCCTCGCTCACCTTGGGAGCAGGAGGACCCTCTCGGTGGGGATCCCAGACGAGGACGGAGAGCAGCCGGGGGTCCGAGGCCCCTTCTCTGGAATTTGCTATAAGTCTCAGCCCCGGGCCACCGCCGCTCCTGGGCAGCTGGCCACTCTCTTAAAAAGAGCCAGCGTTTGGCTCAGGGGACTGAGCGTCCGACTATGCACTGAGGGGTCCCAGGTTCGATTCCGGTCAAGGGCACAGACTCTGTTGCAGGCTCCTCTCTGGCCAGGGCCCTGGTCAGGCGCCAGCCGGAGACAACCAAGAGCTGTGCCTCTCTCGCATGGACGTTTCTCTCTCTTTCCCTCTCTCTTCCACTCTCTCTAAAAGCCATGGGGAACACCCTCGGGCACAGAAGCCCGGGAGGAGAAGGTGCGGGGAGCCCGCCCCCAGAGGAGGGGCAGGTGGGGGCGCAGGGCAGGCCCAGCGGAGGGAGATGGGCCCGGGGCTGCGGCCCAGCACGGAGCCCCCTGCGCCGGGACGCAAACGCACTGGCCACTGGCCGGCTCCCCTGCCCCGGGCTCGCAGGGGCAGCCATTCACTCCCGGTCCGGTCCAGTCGGTCCGTCCGCGGAGGGAAAGACAAGCGGAGCCCCCTCTTCGCAGGCGCCCCAGGGGGGGAGGGCCCCGCACTCGGGGCAGCTGCCCGGGCGCTCCCCTGCCCGCCGCTGCCCAGGATCCCGTCCCGCCGCGCGCCCGCCCACCCTCCGGTGGACTCGGCGCCCGCGGCCGCTGAGCGCCCATTTCCCGGCTGGGTACGCCGAGGCCCCGCTCGGCGGGCGGAACCGACCCGCCCGGCGCAGTGGCGGCGCCAAACACAGAACCCGAACAGAACCGCGTCTGCCCTGCTCCGCGGACCCGCCAGATCCCCACTCGGAACCGGCGCGTCCGCGGCGCCGGGGCCGCGGCAGCTCCTGTGCACGGCGGCGGGGGGCGCTGGGGGGGCGCCCACCCGCCCCGCGCTCCCCGGTGTCCGCCCCGCGCTCCCCGGCGCCCACCCGCCCCGCGCTCCCCGGTGCCCGGCGCCCACCCGCCCCGCGCTCCCCGGCGCCCGGCGCCCACCCGCCCCGCGCTCCCCGGCGCCCACCCGCCCCGCGCTCCCCGGTGCCCGCGCCGCCCCGCGCTGAGCCGGAGCGCGGAGAGGGGGACCGAGAGGGGGACCCCCGGCGCGGCCCGCGGGCCACGATGCTGCGCACCTGCCGGAGCCGCCGGCCCCGCGCCCAGGACGCCGGTCCCTGGAGCCCTGACCGCCCCCCCCCCGCCCTGCAGACGCGTCACCTGTGCCACGTCCGGAGCCCGCGGGAGCGCGCGGGGCGCCTGTGCTCGGCCCCGGGGACGCGGGCGGCGGCGGCCGGGGTGCGGGTCGGCCCGCAGCGCCGCTCCTTAAAGACGCCGCGGCCGCGCGCCCCGGCCGGCGAGGGGCGGGGCCGACCTTCGGGCCGGGCCGGGCGGAGCGGGCCGTCCGGACCCCGGGAAGGGGCCCGGCGGGCGGCGCCTGGGGCCCGGGCGAGTCGCCGGCCCTGCCCGAGGCCGCCCGGCGCGGCCGGCACCTGGGCCACGTCAGCTGAGCCCGCTCCGGCCGCGCTCACATTCGCCGCCCGCGCCGGATCCCGCCCGGATAGGGCGCGGGTTCATCACCGAGCGGGGGGCCGGTGGTTGCTGTGGCCCCGGGCCCTGGCCTGGGGCCCGGGTGGCTGGACCGGGGCAGGGGCAGGGGCAGGGGGCCGGGGTGGGGAGCAGGGTCAGGGGTGGGGGGTCGGGGGCAGGGGTGGGGGGTGGGGGGCAGGGGCAGGGTTAGGGGTAGGGGGCAGGGGTGGGGAGCAGGGGCAGGGATGGGGGGTAGGCGGCAGGGGTGGGGGGCAGGGGCAGGGTTAGGGGGCGGGGGGGGGCAGGGGCGCGGTGCCACCCCCGCGATCTCTCCTCGGGACAAACACCCTGGAGCGCACTCTCCCTCCCCCCTGCCCCAGGCCCGGGAGGCGGGTGGGCGCTCGGGTGCCAGCTCGGAATTCCAAGCTGCCCGGGCAGGAAGTTTGCCATCCAAGTCGCTCTCCTGACCTGCGAATGCGCCGGATCAACAGATGGGGCTGCTTTGAATGAAGCAAAACAAGGCAGAGGCGCTCAGGCCGAGCCGGGTCGCTGACACGCTGCAAACCCTGCTTCGCAGGAGGCGAGGTCTGGGCAACTGATGCGTCAACGCCCGCGCTGGCAGGACGGCCATGTGTGGGCAAGGTCTGCGCAGCGGCTGGTCCGTAACCTCGCACACACAGGCGTGCACACAAACACCCACTTTCACTCACGGCGCCTTCAGGGCCCAGTCCTCCTCTGTAAGACGGGGGTGCGGATGCAGATGCCCCTTGGAAAGAAAAGAGCCACAAGCTAACCTGACAGGCTCAGGGAAGGCCTGTGTGGCAGTCTTGCAAACCCAGAGACCTAAGATAACCACAAGAGATGGTCTGAAAATTAAATATCTAACAGGTTATAGTAGGTAGTCATGTCCCAGAGATTTCACCTGACAAAGATCAACTTTGATCTTTTACTGAGCCCCTCTGCCTTCCGGCCTCTAAGATAACATATCTGTGAGATGTCTGGGTAACTGTAACTTCCCTTTTTCCGGAGCCCCTGGGGAACAACCGAATTTGGTGGGCGCCAGGACAGATGCCTCAAATTCCTTCTTTATCATGTTAATTGTTCCTGCACTCACCTGAGTATACGTTCATCATTTTACTTTTATCCAATCCCAGGAGTTTCCCACCGCTTTGCTTTCTCCCGCCTCCTTACTCCGTCACGAATGAATTTCATGTCACCCACCTATGTCCCTCCTTTGATTTCAGTGTATAAATAGAGAAATGTAATCCACCATTCTTTGGAGCGCTATCTCAATCTATTGAGGTTTTGCTTCCCGGCAATTGTCGACATTTTTGGCTCAAATAAACTCATTACAAAATTCTTTACAGGTTTCAATGGTTTTTTTTTGTTAACACCCTGCAGACCCAGGGGGGAAATGCACCCCAAACTGACTTAGAAAGACCACAGCTGCCCCCCTGCACTCAGCAGGGAGGCCTCCCAGCCCCTGGCCCTCTTCTGCGGGGATCCTCGCGGCACTTCAGGGCACCATGTCCCGGCCCTGGCCCGTGTGGCTCAGTGGACAGAGCGTCGGCCTGCGGACTGACGGGTCCCGGGTTCAGTTCTGATCAAGGGCACATGCCTGGGCTGGATCCCCAAGGGGGGGCGTGCAGGAGGCAGCCAATCAATGATGCTCTCTCGTCATTGATGTTTCTCCCTCTCCCTTCCTCTCTGAAATCAATAATGATTTTTTTAAAATTTTATTTATTTATTTTTTTAATATATTTTATTGATTTTGTACAGAGAGGAAGGGAGAGAGATACAGAGTTAGAAACATCGATGAGAGAGAGTCATCGATCAGCTGTCTCTTGCACACCCCCTACTGGGGATATGCCCGCAACCAAGGTACATGCCCTTGACCGGAATCGAACCCAGGACCCTTCAGACCCCAAGCCGACGCTCTACCCATTGAGCCAAACCGGTTTCGGCAGATTTTTTTTTTTTTTAATTTTAAAAAACACACACACCTATCCCATCAGAGTTGCTTCACTGTGTCCGGCCCACGCCTGCCTCACACAGCCGCTTCATCGCTCCCCGTGGGCCCGGAGGCCGGGCGCGGGCGTCCTGCGCCGGAGGGGTCAGCCTGCAGGTCATGTGGCCAGTGTGACCTCGGGACCCTCCCTCCTCCAGACTCCCCCGGCGGGGACAGCTGTTCTGCTTTTCCTGATTGCACCATCGTTATCTCTGCTATGCACATCCTGTAGCACCCGCGGCAGCGGCCAAGGCCAAGGACGCCCACGGGACGCCCGCTCTCCCCCCTCCGGCTGGGCCCCGGAGACGCATCAAGTTCATCAGGCAACAGGACCGGCCTGCCGGAGAGGGCAGCGATCTGCCAGTGGGAGCTGAACGCTGAAACTTGTAAATTCATGGAAACTCAACGACCTCAGGTGGTAGAATACATCCGCTGCCCTTTCTCCTCCATATTTTCAGGCTTAACTTCTTTCAAAGTATCCGTTTCATTATCCACACTTTTCTTTATTCTTTTTTTTAAAATATATTTTATCGATTTTTTACGGAGAGGAAGGGAGAGGGACAGAAAGCTAGAAACGTCGATGGGAGAGAAACATGGACCAGCTGCCTCTTGCACACCCCCTACCGGGGATGTGCCCGCAACCAAGGTATCATACATGCCCTTGACCGGAATCGAACCCGGGACCTTTCAGTCCGCAGACCGACGCTCTATCCACTGAGCCAAACCGGTTTTGGCAAAAATCTTTATTCTTAACTTCCTTCTTCCCAGCGCTCCCTTCCCGATTTAAATGGGAGGCATCAAAGTGAACTGCACGGATTCCACTTTTTTGTTCTTAAAACCAGTTCTGAGAAACAGGTCACACAAAATGAAATTACTCATCCACACGTAGAAAGAGGGGAGGAAATACAAAAATTCTTCTGAGGCAGGTTCTTCTGATAAGTGTGTGTTTCCTCAAATTCCTGAACTTCTCAGCGGAGCCAGTCGTCCGGAACAGGAGACAGGGCCCTTCTTCCCACAACAAGGGGACAACGAACGTGGACATGCTCGCTCCGGGAAGCAGCCGCAGTTCTCCTCTGAGTGACTGTGGCCTCAGAATGGCCTGGCGTGTTGTTGGTGAGAAAGGGCGACTTAGTGAAAAATGTGAGACCCAAAGAGTCGTGTCAGTGTAGCAGGAGGTTCTGGTAAGGTTCTTTGAGTATTTTTTTTTTAATTTTTTAAAATATATTTTATTGATTTTTCACAGAGAGGAAGAGAGAGGGATAGAGAGTTAGAAACATCGATGAGAGAGAATCATCAATCAGCTGCCTCTTGCACATGCCCTACTGGGGATGTGCCCGCAACCAAGGTACATGCCCTTGACCGGAATCAAACCCGGGACCTTTCAGTCCGCAGGCCAATGCTCTATCCACTGAGCCAAACCGGTCCCGGCGGTTCTTTGAATATTTAAAAGCACTGTCATTTGCCCTGACCATGGATGTTTCTAATTCTCCCTCTCCCTTCCTCTCTGTAAAAAAATCAATAAAATATACATTTTTTTAAAAAAGTAAAAGCATTATCATTTGTTTTTCAATAAGAAACTATTTCAGCCGAGACAGGTTTGGCTCAATGGATAGAGCGTGGGCTTGGGGACTAAAGGGACCCGGGTTCGATTCCGGTCGGGGCATGTACCTTGGTTGTGGGCATATCCCCAGTGGGGGGGTGTGCAGGAGGCAGCTGATCGATGACTCTCTCTCATCGATGTTTCTAACTATCTCTCTCCCTTCCTCTCTGTATAAGATCAATAAAATATATTTTAAAAAAAAAAGAAACTATTTCAGTATATTAACAGTGGTTTATCTCTGGGTAAGAGCCTATGTCTGTTGGGTTCTTTTTGCTTACCTTATTTTATGTGATTTTCTTTCCTATCATATATTATGTTATTTTAAAACTAGAGGCCTAGTGCACAAAATTTGTGCACGGGTGTGTGTGTGTGTGTGTGTCCCTCAGCCCAGCCTGTACCCTCTCCAATCTGGGACCCCTCAAGGGATGTCCGACTGCCCATTTAGGCCAGATCCTACAGCATGACTGACCCCTGTGGTCAGTGCACGTTATAGCAATCAGCCCTGGCTCTTAACTGCTCACCTGCCTGCCTTCCTGATTGCCCCTAACTGCTTCTGCCTGCCAGCCTGATCACCCCTAACCACTTTCCTGCCAGCCTGATTGATGCCTAACTGCTCCCCTGCCAGCCTGATTGCCCCTAACTGCACTCCCCTACAGGCCTGGTCTCCCCCAACTGCTCTCCCCTACAGGCCTGGTCCCTCCCAACTGCCCTTCCCTGCAGGCCCGGTTGCCCCCAACTTCCCTCCTCTGCAGGCCTGGTCGCCCCTAACTGCCCTCCCCTGCAGGCTTGATCACCCGCAACTGCCCTCCCCTGCTGGCCATCTTGTGGCAGCTATCTTATGTCCACATGGGGGCAGCCATCTTTGACCACATGGGGGCAGCCATCTTGTGTGTTGGAGTGATGGTCAATTTGCATATTACTCTTTTATTAGACAGGATTACGGTTATTCTAAATCATTATAAAGTAATGTAAATTATGAAAATATAAATTATTTTTATTTTTACACCAGAAGCCCGGCGAATAAAATTCATGCTCTTGTGGTGATCCCTCAGCCCAACCTGTGGGAAGTGGGCCTAAGCCATCAGTTGGACATCCTTAGCACTGTCCTGGAGACGGGCGAGGCTCCCACCACCACCGCTGCACTCGCCAGTCCTGAGCCCGGCTTCTGGCTGAGCAGTGCTCCCCCTGTGGGAGCGCACTGACCACCAGGGGGCAGCTCCTGCATTGCGTGTCTGCCCCCTGGTGATCAGTGTGAGTCATAGCAACCAGTTGTTCTGCCATTAGGTCAATGTATATATTAGCCTTTTATTATATATATAGGATTTGACCTTAGCCAAAAGGCTGAGAAGCAATAAATTTTTAGTCTTAATTAAAGGAATACATATAAGTGAAAAATTCAAATAGACATATGAACTATCCTAAAAATAGCTAAAAAGAAAAAAATAGATGGCATTCTTTTTTTTTCTTTTTTTTAAGTATAAACATCTTATCTCCCGTCTATGGTTCAATGGAATTGGGCTCCGGATGCCAGTGGACTGAGGTCGAGTTACTGTCCTCGCCTGCTGCACGACCCCGGGTCCCCGCGCTCTGTGGGAAGTGAGCCGCGTCAAGAATGACACCTTTCTGTATATAGAAGATGTGCATGCCGCTTTCATACCTTCCCCGTGAGGCCCGGGTTCTTTGCACTTTAGTAAAAAAAAAAAAAAAAAAACATTTTTGTCCCTGGCCGGTTTGGCTCAGTACATCGAGCGTCAGCCTGCAGATGGCAGGGTCCCGGGTTGATTCCAGTCAAGGGCATGCCCCTCGGTTGCAGGCTCCTGGCCCCGGCCGGGGCATTTGGGGGGCTGGCAATTGATCGTCCATGTTTCTCTCTGTGTGTCTCTCCCCCTCCCTTCCACTCTCTCTAAAGATCAGTGGGGGAAACAGCCTTCATTGCTGCCTGCCGTGTCTCTGTTACAGCTGTCCCATCTTAGTGCTGTTGTTGTCGCCCTCTCACTGTGCCTGATTGAGAAGTTAGACTTTATCACAGGCTCCAGCACAGGCAAGCACACCGTATGCACAGGGCTCGGTGCAGTCTGTGGTTCCAGGTGTCTGCTGGGGGTTTTAACGTCCCCCGCCCCCGGATGAAGGGGGGCTGCCACAGAACCCTAGGTGATTTGGGTTCCGTAGGCCTGCCCCTCTTTGGCGTGTAATGGCTTTACCTTGGGAAGCAATATATAAACATGGCGCTGACCGACATCCTGGATTGCGCCAGCGCCCAGAGCTCACCTCTCCTCTCCTTTCCAGATTCCACGTTTCCCCAGCTTCGCCCCAGGTGGAAGGGTTCTGAGGAGCTGCCTGGCTCCCGCTCTGCGCCCCCCCTCCCCCTCCACGGGGTGAGTGGGAGAGAGTGAGCGTCTTTGCTGCTTCCACTCCTCGAAGTGCCACCTTTGACCTGTTTGTTTCAAGGAAACACCCCCGTTTCCAGGACAAGCTGGAGGCGTCGCCCGCCCTGCGCTCCAGTTTCTCAGCGACACCACCTCCGCCTGCCTCCGAGCCGGGGATCACTGGCACCTGAGCCCTCGGGCGTCTCCGCTGTGACTCCGACCTCTTCTGCCTTCTGTTCCTCCCACTCCAGCTGGCAGCCTCCCACGGGGGCCGGGACGGAAGCTGCCCTCAGGTCACTGCACCCCACGGAGGCGCAGCTGACGGCAACGCCACTTTCACCGACGCCCTCGTGTGCCCCCAGGTCCCTGAGACGCAGTCAGACCTGCCCACGGCCTCCGCACCCTGTCTCCGCTCTCTCCGTCCGGGGTCACCCAGCCCCCCGACCCAGAAGCCTCCACCGCACGCCTCCCGCCCGCCTCGCCCTCCGTCCAGGGGGCGGGATTCTGTCCTCCTGCTCCCGGAGGCCTTCCCTCGCGGAACTCCTCTCCCGCCCCGTCCACTCCCCAGGTTCCTGCCCACGGACTCCTTCAGCCCCGACCTCTCTCCAGCACACCCAGTCTGACACGCAGCCTGCCGGGATGATACCCCCCCCCCCCACGTCTCCCGTCTCCGCACAGCCGTCCGCACGGCACTCAGTGACTCGAGGAGGGACTTGCAGGCCTGGGGGTCAGTTTCTCCCTGGGCACGCACTGACCGCCTCTCCACTCACGTGGCGGGGGCCTCCCGGCACAGGCACACATGCCTTCCCGCTCAGACCGCCTTCCCGCCAGCCCACTCGCCCTCCCTCCCGTTCCTGCTCCAGCTGCTCCCCAGCCCGGGTGTCCTTCCCACACACATTCCCCCCAAAGGTGCCCCTCGTTGTAAGGCCGTGTCCTCCCGGCGAGTGGCAGGTGTCTCTCCTCCTCGTCTCTCCTCTGAAGCCGAGTTTGCCACTTGCTTTGTGCAAGTCTTTTCTTCCTCCTACTAAACAACTTGCACCAGGCCTGGCCAGTGCAGCTCAGTGGATAGAGCATCGCCCGAGGCCTGGAGGGTCCCGGGTTTGATTCCGGTCAAGGGCACAGGCTCAGGTTGGGGGCTCGATCCCCAGTGGGGGGCGTGCAGGAGGCAGCCGATCCATGATTCTCTCTCATCATGGATGTTTCCATCTCTCTCTCCCTTGCCCTTCCTCTTTGAATTCAATGAAAATATATTTTAAAAATAAATAAGGAAATAAGTAACCACCATTATCTGATCTGACGGAAAGGAGAGTCCTTGAGGCTTAGCAAATCTACCACCCCACACGACACCCAGCCCGTGCACAGCCACGGTGAGCCTTCCCAGCGACAGGGAGCGTCACCCACTTCCCTCAGGAATCGGGAGCGTGAGGGAGCGTGAGGGAGCGTGGGGGAGCGTGGGGGAGCGTGAGGGAGCGTGGGAGAGTGTGGGGGAGTGTGACAGAGTGTGGAGGAGCATGGCAGATCGTGGGGGAGCGTGGCAGAGTGTGGGGGAGCGTGGGGGAGCGTGGCAGAGCGTGGGGGAGCGTGGCAGAGTGTGGGGGAGTGTGGCAGAGTGTGGAGGAGCGTGGGAGAGTGTGGAGGAGCGTGGCAGAGTGTGGGGGAGCGTGGGGGAGCGTGGCAGAGTGTGGGGGAGTGTGGCAGAGCGTGGGGGAGCGTGGCAGAGTGTGGGGGAGCGTGGGGGAGCGTGGGGGAGCGTGGCAGAGTGTGGGGGAGCGTGGGGGAGCGTGGCAGAGTGTGGGGGAGTGTGGCAGAGCGTGGGGGAGTGTGGCAGAGCGTGGGGGAGTGTGGGGGAGCGTGGCAGAGTGTGGAGGAGCGTGGCAGAGTGTGGGGGAGCGTGGCAGAGCGTGGGGGAGTGTGGCAGAGTGTGGGGGAGCGTGGCAGAGCGTGGGGGAGTGTGGCAGAGTGTGGGGGAGCGTGGCAGAGCGTGGGGGAGCGTGGCAGAGTGTGGAGGAGCGTGGGAGAGTGTGGAGGAGCGTGGCAGAGTGTGGGGGAGCGTGGGGGAGCGTGGCAGAGTGTGGGGGAGTGTGGCAGAGTGTGGAGGAGCGTGGCAGAGTGTGGAGGAGCGTGGCAGAGCGTGGGGGAGCGTGGCAGAGCGTGGGGGAGCGTGGCAGAGCGTGGGGGAGTGTGGCAGAGTGTGGGGGAGCGTGGCAGAGCGTGGGGGAGCGTGGCAGAGTGTGGGGGAGTGTGGCAGAGTGTGGGGGAGCGTGGCAGAGCGTGGGGGAGTGTGGCAGAGTGTGGGGGAGCGTGGCAGAGCGTGGGGGAGCGTGGCAGAGCGTGGGGGAGCGTGGGGGAGCATGGCAGAGCGTGGGGGAGCGTGGCAGAGTGTGGGGGAGCGTGGCAGAGCGTGGGGGAGCGTGGGGGAGCGTGGCAGAGCGTGGGGGAGCGTGGCAGAGCGTGGCGGAGTGTGGCAGAGCGTGGGGGAGCGTGGCGGAGCGTGGGGGAGCGTGGCAGAGCGTGGGGGAGCGTGGCAGAGTGTGAGTGAGCGTGGCAGAGCGTGGGGGAGCGTGGCAGAGTGTGGGGGTGCGTGGCAGAGTGTGGGGGTGCGTGGCAGAGTGTAGAGGAGCGTGGCAGAGCGTGGGGGAGCATGGCAGAGCGTGGGGGAGCGTGGCAGAGCGTGGGGGAGCGTGTGGGAGCATGGCAGAGTGTGGCAGAGTGTGGGGGTGCGTGGGGGAGTGTGGCCAGTCCCCAGGATCCGAACATTCCAAACTCGACATGCATTTGTGGGGACAGAAACAGCAGACGAGGCCGCGGAAGCAGGCAGGGGCGTGAAAATGCAGGTGCCAAGCCAAACAGTGGTGCCGGTGAGGACAATGACGGGTTTAGCAAGAGAACGAGATCAAAGGGAGGATGGCCTCGCTGAGATCAAGAGCCAGAGTGAGGCAACCTGCCCCTGACGCAGCGGCCTGAGCCCCCTCGGGCGGAACACAGGGATGGTGAGGGCCTAGAAGCTGCAGGAAGGGGGAGGCCACCCCACTAACACACTGGGCCCGGCTGAGTCCTCCTGACGGGAGGGCGTGTTAACCACACGCACTGGGCTCTCACCCAGGCTGCCGAGTCTGACGCAGTAGATTCATCTGCATGAGAACAGCCAATCCCAGCCCCTAGCCGGTGTGGCCCAGTGGATAGAGCATCGGCCTGCAGACCGAAGGGTCCCAGGTTCAATCCTGGTCAAGGGCACGTACCTTGGTTACAGGCTCCTCCTCGGCCCGGGGCCTTCACTGGGGCACACGCAAGAGGCAACCAGTCGATGTGTGTCTCTCACATCCATGTCTCTGTCTCACCTTCTCCCTTGCACTCTCCCTAAGAATCAATGGGAAAATGTCCTCTGAGGAGGGTTAACGACAAGGAAAACAGCCAGTCCCCAGGCCAGAGACCAGGTCCCGGGAACAGTGGACCAAACGTTTCTGTGGCCCCACTGTGCATGTACACACATGGAGGTATCCCACTGTGCGTCCAACACCGCAGTGCATGTACACACATGGAGGTAGCCCCACTGTGCGTCCAACACCGCAGTGCGGGCACACACGTGGAGGTGGCTGAGACACGCTCTCCTTTCCCTATTGAGACGCGGCCTCCTCTCTCTGCAGCCTCACCCGCGAGGCTGATGCTTGCCCTGCCCTGAGGACCTGAGGACCAGACCATGGTTTCCCGCCCTTCCTGCCCCCTCCCTTACCCCCCCCCCCGCCCTTGGACCACTTCCTCGTCTGATCCAGCACGCCCCTCACAGCCGGGTGGAGAACTCTCCTCCGAGGAAGGAGCCTGGGGCGTTATGAGCAGCCAGTGTGCTGAGAGCAGGATCAGCGAGAAGCAGGTGAGAGGCTGTCACAGGAGCACTCCCCTACGGGCGTGGGGGGGGGGGAGGAGCAGAGGGGAGAGAGGAGGGACAGGAGGCAGAGCACCTGGGCCGCACACCTCCATACTGTTACTTTCTTTTCTTTCTTTCTTTTTTTTAATATATTTTATTGATTTTTTGCAGAGAGGAAGAGAGAGGGATAGAGAGTTAGAAACGTCGATGAGAGAGAAACATCGATCAGCTGCCTCCTGCACACACCCCACCGGGAACGTGCCTGCAACCAAAGTCCATGTCCTTGACCAGAATCGAACCTGGGACCCTTCAGTCCGCAGGCCGACGCTCTATCCACTGAGCCAAACCGGTTTTGGCCATACTGTTACTTTCTTAAAGATATATTTTATTGATTTCAGAAAGGAAGAAAAAGGGGGTGGGGGGGGGGAGAGAGAGAGAGAGAGAGAGAGAGAGAGAGAGAGAGAGAAACATCAATGATGAGAGAAAATCACAGATCGGCTGCCTCCTGCACACCCCCTACTGGGGGTCGAGCCTGCAAGCTGGGCAGGTGCCCTGACCAGGAATGAACCGTGACCTCCTGGTTCACAGGTCAACACTCAACCAACTGAGCCACACTGGCTGGGCCCTCCATACGTTTTAAATGGTACAACTCCCCTCATGTCGTCCAAATCTTCAGCGAGCCTCCTGCTGCCTGACCTGCCACGGGCACCCCGAGGGGAGAGTGAGGCTGTGGACGAGAGGAGGCCGGGAAGATCAACCGGAATGGTGGTGGGTTGGGGGAGGGTCAGGCAGCACAGTGGAGACAGCAGCAGCAGGACCGAGCCCACGGCGCAGCGCCCGGCAATGCCCTCCCCGGCAACGCCCTCCCCGGCAATGCCCAGCCCGGCAATGCCCTCCCCGGCAATGCCCAGCCCGGCAACGCCCTCCCCGGCAATGCCCAGCCCGGCAATGCCCTCCCCGGCAATGCCCTCCCTGGCAATGCCCAGCCCGGCAATGCCCTCCCCGGCAATGCCCAGCCCGGCAATGCCCTCCCCGGCAATACCCATCCGGCAATGCCCTCCCCGGCAATACCCATTCCGGCAATGCCCTCCCCGGCAATGCCCTCCCCGGCAATGCCCTCCCCAGCAATGCCCAGCCCAGCAATGCCCTCCCCGGCAATGCCCAGCCCGGCAATGCCCTCCCCGGCAATGCCCTCCCTGGCAAGCCCTCCCCGGCAATGCCCTCCCTGGCAAGCCCTCCCCGGCAATGCCCAGCCCGGCAATGCCCGGCCCAGCGGCGTGAGCGGCACCACGGAGGGGGCGGGCTGCGTTGTGTAATGGGCTGAGAAACAGTCTCCTCTGGATAAACAGTCTCCTCGTGGTCCCCGCCCACACCTGCGTCCCATGCTCCATGCCCTCCTCCACGTGGCACCGGCTCCCAGCTCGAACTCGCTGGTCTCGCCCCAGGCCACAGGCCAGCTCGGCCGCCCCCTCGCCCGCAGCCCCTCTGCCCCCAAGCGCCTCCGGCCCTGCGGGCAGGCGCTCTCTGGGAGAGGGGGGCCTGGCTGGGCTCCAGGAAACCTCGGGTACAAAATCAGCGCCGGCCGGCCGGCCGGGCGTCCTTCCGGCCTGCTGTCCCCGCCGCTGCCGCCTCGTCTGAGCGCCTCTCCCCGTGTGAGCGCGGAGCGGCTTCCCACTGCCCGGGGGAAGCCCCCGCTGCTCAGGTGCAGCCTCCTCCCCGCATGCCTGGCATCACCTCACCCCTTTACGTTCCCGTTCTCTGCCTCCCCTGGGCCAACGGGGAAGGCTGCCTGCAGGGGGCAGCCCTCCCGGCTCCTGGAGCTGCGAGCGTCAGGGGAGGGTCTGCTGGCGTTGGAAGGAACTCGGCGCTCAGGCACCCAGGCACCCTTCGGCGGCATAGTGCGAGGACCCAGTGTCCGCCGGACGGGGTCATCCTACCCACGGCCTGTGTCCCTCACCCCTGGCCCCTGCAGGGCTGGGGCCATGCCTCCTCCCACACTGAGGGTCGCCCTGCGCCCGGCCGCAGGGTCAGATGGCCAGCGGCCACGTCTGAGAGGGGCGTCGCTCTGTGCCCCAGACGCCTCAGTGGCCTGAGAGAGGCAGCGAGCGGAAAGGCGGGGGGGGGGGGGGGGGGGTAAGAGATCGACCGAAGGACTTGTGTGCATGAGTGTCAGCACAGCCAATGGACGCAAAACTCGGGGGGAGGGAGGGGGCACGTATGGGAGCGGGGAGGGGGCAGTGGTAAGATATGTACACGTATAATACCTTAATTAAAAATGGGGGGGAAAAAAAGCCGGCACCGGTTTGGCTCAGTGGTAGAGCGTCGGTCTGCGGACTGAAAGGTCCCGGGTTCGATTCCGGTCAAGGGCATGTACCTTGGTTGCGGGCACATCCCCAGTAGGGGGTGTGCAAGAGGCAGCTGGTCGATGATTCTCTCTAATCGACATTTCTAGCTCTCTATCCCTCTCTCTTCCTCTCTGTGAAAAATCAATAAAAATATATTTTTAAAAAAAAAATGGGGAAAAAATAAAGTGTACAATTCAATAAAAACACCCTGGCGGAGGGGAGGGGGAGGCCCAGCGCCGCACTGAGCTGCCGGCGGGCGGTCTCCCCGCTCCCCTGTTGTTAACGGGGAGCCTGGCTGGAGCTTCGCGGGCTCAGGATGGAGGCCGGGGAGGCCACGCCGGAGGGAGGAGCGGGCGGGCCACAGAGGCTGTGCAGGGTTCACCGCCCTCCCGTACCCCTCGGAGGTGAGCGCCAGCCTCCGTCCCCGGGGCATGTGGACCCAGCGTGTCAAAGAGCCGGCTTTGCAGGCTGGCGTCTCCCTCCCCCACACGCTGACAGCCAGCACGGCCCAAGGGCTGAGACGGAGACGGAGACGGGGCTGCTAAGGACAGCCAGAGGCTTCTGGCAGAAACGCCCGTCCAGCGCGAAGTGGACAGACGGAGGAAGGACGCCCGGCCGGCGTGGCTGAGTGGCTGAATGGCGACCTCTGAGCCAGGAGGTCAGGGTTCGATTCTGGTCAGGGCACAGGCCCGGGTTGTGAGCTCCATCCCCAGTAGGGGGCGTGCAGGAGGCAGCGGATCGATGACTCTCTCATCGATGTTTCTAACCATTTCTCTCCCTTCCTCTCTGTAAAAAAAAAAAAAAAAATCAATAAAATATGTTTTAAAAAATAGAGAAAAGAATCGAGGAGGATGCCGACGAGCAGAGGGCACCCCGTGGCGGTGAAAGTTGAGCGGGGACATCACCCCGGGGACGGGGACGCGGCGAGAAGCGCCCGCTGCCGCAGGGCGACCCCCCGGGCGCGGCACTGACCTTGAGGGGCCGGTCCGTGCGCCCCGTGGGCTCAGCGCCGGTTCGCGCCGTGCTCTCCGCCCGCGGTGCCTTCTTCCCTGAGCGACATCCTCAGGGCTCCGAGCCACGCGGGGGCCACGGTGGCCACGGCGAGTCCGGTCACGGCGCCAGCGAGGCGGTCGGCGCGGCAGAGCCTCGGGCTCCTCACCTGCAGGCGGGCGAGGAGAGGCCGAGGGCACCGGGGTCAGGGAGGCGGCTGAGGCAGAGGCAGTGCCTCCTGGGACGGGCGGGGGCGGGGGCGGCGGGCACCGGAGGGCCGCGGGTTTGCCGGGGTTTGCGTCCATCACACAGAGTCGAGGGTGGTGTCTAGTCAGCGAGGAGTGAAAACGCAATGTGCGTGTTTCTTTCCTTTTTTAATTATATTCTTATTGACCTCCTGGTTCTCAAGTCAGTGCCCATCCCCTGAGCACGCCAGCCAGGCCCGGGCCGTTGTGTGTGTCTGTGTGTGTGTGTGTGTCTGTGTGTGTCTGTGTGTGTGTGTGGACACAGCCGTGGCGGCAGGAGAGTGAGAAGGGGCGGACGTGATGGGGGAAAAGTGGCCGGACCGCTGCGGCTGGCTGTGGACAGTCACTCCGGGTCGGGGAGGAGCCCGGCTGGGCGGGAGCGGGACTGAGTTCTCGGTCTGAAGGGAAACGCAGACACCGCCGAGCAGGCGCGGCAGCGGCTGGGCCGGGTCGGGAACGAGGGTGACGGGGGTGGCACGGCCCACTGGGATGGTGTCTTAAAAGGAGACTGAACGTCTGGTCTGAGGCAGACCCTGGTTGATTCAGAGGCTGTGAGAGCAGAGCCAGACCTCTCAGCACCAGCACGGTGCTGGCCTGGTACCAGTGCCTGTCAAGAGTGTGGTCGTCAGGATGGTTGTTCTGCAGTTTGGCCAATCGGTCTATTTGCATATTATGCTTTTATTATTATAGATAGATTTGCATCTTTACTGAGCAGACCAATCAGAGAAGCTCCATAACAACCAACCGAACCCATGATCCCAACCAATAGGGATAAGTACTAACTTGACCAATCACGCTGTGCAAATTTTAGTTTCTCATTTGCATAAAAGTGGACCAATCAGGAACCAGGGCAGTACTTTCTCTATGAAAAGCAGCCTCCCCTTTGCCTCCAGGAGCACGCTTATGGTTGCCTTCGGAGGCTGTTTCCCAGGTTTGCAAGCTGTTTACCTGAATAAAGTCTCTCCTTTTACTGCACCCAATCTGGGGACTCCTATTAGCATTGGGGCGATGTCAGGATGAGGGCCCTGAATCCTTTGTCCCAAAGGACCTCTCACTGGCGAACACTTCCAGTAAATGCCTGCGTGTGCAACAGAAACACTTCCCCTGGCATTTAAAAACGAAAATCAAAAGCGTTGTGTGCCGCTGGGGCTCACGGGGGATTCGCTAAGTTGGTGGAGCGGGGAGCCCTGGCTAACTCAGGGCACGCAGGTGGCCTGACCTCACCGAGGGCGGAAATGCATCTTCTCCGGCGCTTAACTTCCGGATAAGGGCTTCCGTTCTCGCGGTGGCCACGCCGCATCCACAGTCCTCAGAGGTCGGACTTCCGCTTCCGGACCGGAGCCCCGCCCAGCATGACGTTGCACAGGCCGGTTTGAGTCTCCTCAGGGCCCGTAGCTGCTGAACTTTGACCGCTCCCCTGGGCTGCCGGAGGGCAGCGCGCATGCGCAGTTCCGTTGAATGGGGTGCGTCCTTGTCCTCGCGGCGGCCGCAGGAGCGGCGGCAGTGGCCCTGGCCCTGCGGCTGTGGCTCGTGCTTCACTCCCGGGTTGTTGTACCCCGGGAATCTGTCAGTCTCATGGCGGTGGCCGGGTCCGGTAAGTACGGGGCGGGACCACAAACCCCGGACTGCACTGCGACGCCGTCCCTGGGTCTCCTCCGCGCTTTGTGCGCACTGCATCCTGGGAGCTGTAGTCTCTTTGCGTCCCCGGAACCAGCCCCCTGCCAGGCTCTAGGCAGTTGGGCCGGCGCTTCCGGGCCGTGACTTTAATGGCAAATGAGTACCTTGCACGGGTCAGTAATTAAGCCCCTCCGCAGCGTGCAGCTTTCTAATAAATTATTAGTGAGCAGAGAGGACGCCGAAGCCCTTTGATGCTGACCTGCAATTTTCCTGAGTAATAAACTGCTGGGTTTCGTGATTAATCTAGGCATTTGGTGTTTGGCTAAGGACTCATGATAGATGAGATGCGGTGGACGGTCATATTTATACACACACCAAGCCCACGAGGAGGAAACCATTACCCAGCACCCGTGGCACAGCCGCACTGAGGACATTCCGCCGCAGGCACAGCAACAGGCCATCCTGCCCGCCCGGCGACCCGTGTAGATGGGTCCCCGGCCCTGCAAGGCGCTCCGATCTCGAGTGACAGCTCCGCAGAGACACACCGCACACCCTGTGTCCGTTTAGGAATAGAATCTGCGAGTGCTGAGTTTATTTTCACACGTTTGTTCTCCTCCCCGCATGGCAGTCCTTTCACACCACAAAGGCACCACCTCTGTTCCCAGCCCTTCCGTCTGCCGTTGGGAAACGCACGGGCTGGTGCCTTCGTGTAACCGTCAGACAGACGCGCCCCTGCCGTCTCTCCGCCTAAAGCCTCCACCCCCTCCCCAGGTGGGCACACCACTGAGCTGCTGAGGCTGCTGGGGCACCTGTCCGCCGCCTACGCGCCCAGACACTACGTCCTCGCCGACACAGACGAGATCAGTGCCCGGAAGATACACGCCTTTGAGCTCAGTCGAGCTGATAGAGACCCCAGCGAGGTGGTAAGTGACCACGTCTATTCCTAAGAAAGTTTCCAATCGTACATTTGAGTTTAACTTGTTAACAATCAGGGCAGGTCCGTGAAGGTGCAGGTGGGGGAGAAGGATGAGGGGCAGAGGGTGAGCTGCCCTCCATGTCCGCGAGGAGGGGCGGGGTGGGGGGTGAGGAAGTGGGAGAGCTCACCAGGGACACGAGTGTTCGAAAGTAGATGAGCGAGCGGCCGGAGCCCCACGCACTGCCTCTCCCGGACGGGGCGTGTCTGTCACCGGCCGTCAGCCGTGGCCTCCCGAACCTGCAGGGCGGTGAGACCCAGCCCGGTCCCGGCACCTCCTGTCCTGGCTCCCATTCAGACAAACACATGCACACACATACATGTGTCCTTCTTACAGCCTTTAGTCTGTGTCCGGCAGGAGGGTTTCCCGGTGTGTCCCGGTCACCAACCAGAACCAAAGTGGGAGAGGGGGACCCCGTCCCCCCCGAGGCCGGCTCCCTGACTCCCCTGGCCCTCCGGAGGGCAGGGCTCCTGCACAGTCAGCGTGGCTGGAGGCCGGCTCCTGGGGGGCACGGCCCGCCTGCCTTTCAGACAGACCAGGGCTGCCGTGTCGCACGGAGGCTGGGCACACGGGGAGAGCGGGGAGGCCGGCACCGTGGGGACGGGCACGGGGCAGCAGGTGGATGTGAAAGGAGAGGAAATGGAATTCCCAGACGGACGGTGTGGGACGCGAAGGAGAGAGGAGGCAAGCAGAGCCCTGGGCCCGTGGTCGGAGTGGTGGTGAGAACGGGCGCCCTCCCTGACCTGGGCGCTCCGCACCTCTCTCCCCCTGTTCGCCCCTCTCCCCACCGAACAGGTCCCTCCGCCCAGAGATGCCTGCCAGGCCCGCAGGTGAGGGCTCCGAGGGCTCCGCTCCTACTCCCAGCCCTCGCCCGCATCCCGCCCACCGCCACCAGGGGGCGCGCGCAGCGAGCGGGAGGTGGGAGGGCAGCCTGGACGTGGTGGCATGGAGCTGTGCACACAGGAGGCCGGGTGGTTGGAGCTGGGCACACAGTAGGCCGGGTGGCGTGGAGTGTGCACACAGTAGGCCGGGTGGAGCTGTGCACACAGGAGGCCGGGTGGTGTGGAGTGTGCACACCGGAGGCCGGATGGCATGGAGTGTGCACACAGGAGGCCGGGTGGCGTGGAGTGTGCACACAGTAGGCCAGGTGAAGCTGTGCACACAGTAGGCCGGATGGCATGGAGTGTGCACACAGTAGGCCGGATGGCATGGAGTGTGCACACAGGAGGCCAGGTGGAGCTGGGCACACAGTAGGCCGGATGGCATGGAGTGTGCACACAGGAGGCCGGGTGGTGCGGAGTGTGCACACAGTAGGTGGACAGCGGCTCCGATGGGAATGACACGTTAACAGACGTGCGGGAACACACTGTGTTCATGTGCTCACCACCAAGACCCGCTTTCGCCACGTGCGTTCGCGGCTCCGCGCCTTCGGAAGCAGCCTGGGTCCCTCGGGCTTGCTCTCCGGCCGCAAAGGCTCCCGTGGATGTGGCCGGCTCTGCGGCCTCAGTGGGGAGAGGCGGGGAGATGGGCCCTCAGCCAAGGGCTCCGGAAGGGACGGGACCCGCCTCCACCGGCAGCACCCGCTGTCGCCACCAGGGGGCGCGCGGACCCCGCGTTGCGAATCAGGCTGGCGCTCCCTGCTGACCCAGTGCAGGCACCCCTCACCAGGCACCCCCTCATCTAGGAACCCCTCACCCAGGCACCCCTCACCCAGGCACCCCCTCATCTAGGAACCCCTCACCCAGGCACCCCTCACCCAGGCACCCCCTCATCTAGGAACCCCTCACCCAGGCACCCTCGCCCGGGCACCCTCACCCGGGCACCCCCACCCAGGCCTCAGGCTCCGCAGCGGGAGGGCCTGCCTGTGCCGAGCGGGTCTGGCTGAGAGGTCGCTGGTCGGGGTCTGTGCTCCCAGGCGCCCCGGTACTTCCTGCACCGCATCCCCCGGAGCCGCGAGGTCCGGCAGTCCTGGCTGTCCACGGTGCTCACCACGCTGCACGCCGCCTGCCTCTCCCTGCCGCTCACCTTCCGCGTGCGGCCGGACCTGGTACGTACGCCGCCCTCCCCCCGTCCCTGCCCGGGGCTGGCCGAGTGCACACGGACGGGGCCCTGCGTGTCCGGCCGCCGTGAACTCCACTGAGCCCTCCCCCGGGTCCGAGTGTCTAACGAGCCAAGGCCCCTGCCCCCTGTGGCTCCGGGCCGCCGTGGGCTCAGCCGCCGGGGAGAGCCGGGCTCTGTGCCTCCTCCTCAGCCCCGTGTTTGCCGAGACGGTGAGCGAGCGTGGGGTGCGGCCAGCGGTCACACACGGGTGTTTCCCTGGGAAATGGACGCGGAGCGGACACGGCGGGCAGGGAGGGCCTGTGCGGGCCCCGCCGGCGGGCAGGCCGGGCCGAGGCCTTCAGAGGAAGCGCCCAGCGCCCGGCAGGGGCAGCGCCGACGGGCAGCGCGGGGCAGGGCCAGCCATCCCGGGAGAGGCCACCCCGGACGCCCGCCCGCCCGGCGGAGCCCCCGCTGCGTGCGGACAGGAGCCCGCGTGGCCCAGGAGCTCTGAGCGGGCGCTGGTTTCCGTGCTCTCCGCCCTCGCCGCTGCCGGGGTGGGAGCCCGGGAGCCGCGTGCAGGTGTAAACTGGTCTCCGGGCGTGAGGCACGCGGGCCCCGCTGGGGCGTCGGACCCATCGGGGAAGGAACCTCGCTCCCTGCGGAGCCCGCGGCCGCCGCTGGGTTCCCGTCACCGCGGCGAGCACGCCAGCATCTTGGTTTCCCACGGCTTTCCTGGAAAAGCGCCCCGCAGGCTTGTGGGGTGACTTGAAAGGGAGTGAGTGAACAGGGTGAGTCACCACCGAAACAAAGACGCCCTCGCCCACGCCGGACGGCCCGGGGCAGGGGCGGGGGGCAGCGGAAGAGCCTGAAGAGCCAGCCGGCCGGCTCCCGGCTCCGGCTGTGGGGCCGCTGGCCGTGCTGATGAAGCACTCAGCAGGGCTCTGCACGGGGATGAGAGGACTGATCTCCCCCGAGTGCGGGGTCAGTGAGAGGCTGCGGGCATGGGGGGCAGGGGGGCCCCCTGTGTGCGGGCCTCACCGGGCATGCTCACTCGGCCTCATGAAAGACGCCCAGTATGTCACTTGCCCGATTCCCACGCCTCCTCCCAGAGTGAGCCGGGAAAGGTCCACGTTCACCAGCCGCCGGTCCACGTGGAGCGTGGGCTCCTGTCCGCAGCCGGGAGGCTGACTTTTTAAAACACATTTCATGGATGTCCGAGAGGAAAGGAGAGGGGGGAGAGACATCCGCTGTGAGAGAGAATCACGGACCGGCTGCTCCTGCACGGCCCCCACGGGGGATGGAGCCCACAGCCCAGGCTGTGCCCTGACCCGGAATGGAACCGTGACCTTGTGTCCAGAGGTCGGCGCTCAGCCCCTGAGCCAGCGGAAAGGCTGTTTTCTGTGGTGAGCCGCCGGCGGCTCCGGGCCCTGTTTGCGTAGTTTACCGAGTTCTATCGGCCTGTGGATCGGCACGTGCCGGGCGCCGATCACCTGCTGGTGATAAGCCGGAGCCTGGTGCACGCCCTCCGCCCGAGCGGGCGTGACGCTCGGGGGAGGGGCCCGCACCGGGGTCACCTCGGCCACGCGCAGAGGACGCTCGGCGACGGAGGAGTGGCCGCCGACCGGGGCCCCCCACCGGGGCGCCGGGGCATGAGGCCCAGCGAGTCAGCGGGAGCAATCAGGCCGCGCCCTGGTCCCTCCGCACTCACGCTCGCCGTCCAGCAGCCTGCGTGAGTGAGCGTGCCGCGTGTCCCACGGAGGCCGGGCCACAGGAGACGCGGTTCTGAGCCAGTCCCGGCCCCCGGGCGATGCCCCCGCTGCCCGCTCTCCGTGGCCCCGGCCCAGCCGAGCGGAGGGCAGGCTGCTTGTCCGGGAGAGTGCGCTCCAGTGGCTGGGTTTCTCCACGCGGGGGGCCCCCCAGAGCCTGAACACGGGTCTCTCTCCTCGCCCCCCTCGGCGCTCTGTCCCTCGGCCCGTCCCTTCGCTTCCCCTCGAGCTGCGGCCGCAGGCGGCAGGGGCCTCTTCCTCACGGGAGGGAGGTGAGCGGGAGGGAGGTGAGCGGAAGGCCACGGGAACAAGGCTGCTTTCAGGGCTGCGGGCAGCGCCGCGGGGAGCTGGGGACTGCCCTGGGCGGCGGGCAGGGCTGGGGCGGAGCGGAGAGAAGGGAGGCTTTGAGGCACTGAAGTTCAAAGGCCCAGCCGGCGGCAGCCCCGCCTGAGGCCCCGAACCCCGTGCTGGTGCTGAGGGGTCTGGCTCTGCTCTCACAGCCTCTGAATCAACCAGGGCGTTGGCTTGGCTTCTCCACCCCCGTTTGGCCTGGGGGCGGACAGAAAGGAAGGGGCTGCACAGGGCGCTGGGGGGGGAGGGGCTCCGAGGCCGCCGGAGGGATGGGAGCTGGGAGCCTGGGTGCCCCGGGGCCTCGGCCTGCAGTCCTGGCCGGGGTGTGCGGGGTGAGTGCACGAGGAGGGCAGAGGTGGGGAGGAAAGAGGGGGGGAGGAAGGCACGTTGCGTAACCGCCCGGTCACCTCCACCCGGCCGGCCGTCCCTGGGGGCCAGCCAGGCGCTGCTGGCGGCAGGTTCTGAGCGAGCACGTCGGCAGCCCTCGGGGGTGACGGGGGCCGTGTTGTCACGGAGACGAATGTGCCCATGGGCCAGCCCGGAGGTCCGTTTCACTTCGTTCTAACGCTGCAGCGGTGCTTCCTGACCGCCTCTGGGCCACGCCGTCTCCACGTCCGCCCGTCCTTCCCGCCCCCCCAGCCGTGGGGGACGATCCTGCTGGGACTGAAGCCCGGTCACGGTCATGGTCACGGCTCCTCCGTCAGCTGCAGGACGGCCCTTCTGTGCGGGGAGCCCGGGGTCCCAGTGCCTCCGGGACCCGCAGGCCAGCTGCAGACTCCATGTTCCCCGACACGTGGCACACACTGCAGAACGGCCACGGCCACGGCCACGCGTGGCAGGCGAGGGCGCCTCTGCAGAGCAGAGCGCGCGTGGCTCTCGGGACCGGGGGCGGGGGGTGGGGGGTGGGAGCCGGTCAGAGCCTGGCCTGGCGCTGCCCACGGTGAGGCAGCCCCACGCTCCCGGGCTAAGGCCTCAGGCAGAGTCCATGGCCAGGAAGGAAATTTTCGGGGGGGGGGGGAGAGGAAAGGGGGGTCACGAGTCCCATTCCTTAGCAAACAGCATCCCTCCTGGCCGCCCTGCTGGCGCCCGCTGACCCGGCCGGGCTCTGGCGAGGCAGTTTGAAGTGTTCACAGCCGCAGCCTGTAGGACAGGTTTGCTCTGTGGCCTCAGGAGGCCGGCTCCCGGCAGCCGGGTGGCCACGTGGGTCAGGGTGGCCCGGCCCGGCGGCAGGTCCAGGTGCTGCTTTCCTGAGGGTTTGCTGGCCCCACAGGGGCCTGCGGACGAGTCGTGTGTGGAGATGAGGGGGCGGGGAGAATGCCAGCTCGGGGCTGGGCCTGCTGCTGCCCCTCTCTTAGGCCATGCTCTCGCTCGGCTGCTCCTGGCTCAGCTGCTCCTCGCTCAGCTGCTCCTCTCTGAGCTGCTCCTGGCTCAACTGCTCCTCGCTCGGCTGCTCCTCTCTGAGCTGCTCCTGGCTCAGCTGCTCCTCGCTCGGCTGCTCCTCTCTGAGTTGCTCCTGGCTCAGCTCTCAGGGAGCAGGAAGTCCGGAGACCGGGGCAATGAGGGTGCAGGAGCCGGCGGCGAGGCTGTGCACACCGTCCAGGCCTCCAGTTACGTGGTTTCACCAGACCCCCCCCTCCCCTCCCCCTGGGAGGGACCGTGTGCTTGTGCACTGGCCTTGGAGCTGCTGCCCTTCCCTGCACACCCACCTGCCTGCCAGAGCCACGCTCCGCACACCCACCTGCCTGCCAGAGCCATGGCCATGTAGGTAGCGGTCTAGGCCAGTGATCGGCAAACTCATTAGTCAACAGAGCCGCAGTGTGCCGACCACTGGGCTAGGCCCTCACTGCCTTCAGCCTCCCGGCCGCATTGACAGCTCCCTCCTTCCGGGAAACGCAGGAGCCGGTTCTGACCGGGGAGAGCCTGGTGGGGTGCCGTGGGGAGGAAGCCCGGCCGCATGCACTGGTGCCATGCCCCTCCGTGGGCTGGGGGACCGCTCCCTCCGTCCCAGCCGAGCTCCTGGGCAGCGGGCAGCGTCCTCAGGGAGCCGGGCAGACTCTGCTGCATGGCCACGGGCCCCTGGCCTCTGCCTCGGCGTCCACGGGAGGGGGCGTGGCCAGCGAGCGGACAGCACCGGGGAGGGAGACGGTCATACAAACGCCACCTTAGTCTGTGCCCGGCGCGTGGCTATGACCTGTCAAGGTCAGGTGCTTCCCTTCCCTCCGGGCCCAGGGCAGGCGGGAGGCTCCAAGGCTGCGGGGAGGGGCTCAGCGTGGGCTCAGGGGGGCGGGCGCCGGGCCCAGGCCTCGGGCAGGAGACACAATGGGAACCATGGAGGCGGGAGGAAGGAATGGAGGCGGGAGGAAGGAAAGGTCGCCCGGGACAGGAAGCCAGGGTTCGTTTCCTCCGCGCAGCGGCAGCGGCGGGTCGGGAAGCAGAGGTCGCTGCGGTGACCATCCGGGCGCTGGGCTCCGCCAGGATCACTGCCTGCCGGGCAGACCCGGGCCCAGCGGCACCGGCCCAGGGAGGGCCCACTGGGTCCTCGTGGGCTCGGCTGCCGCAGCGCGCACAGGGCCTCGCTCAGACCAGTTCCAGGCGGGCGGCGGCCCGGGCGGGACCCTGAGTCCTAGTCCCCCTGCAGCCTCCTCGTCAGACAGAACCGCACCAGCCTCTCGGGGTCCCCGTGTCACCGCCGGCGCGGGGAACAGCCTCCCGCAGGGTGTGGGTGCGGTTTCTGGCCGAGGGCACCTGCCTGGGCTGTGGGGTCACCGCCCTGTCGGGTGCCTGTGTCTCACGCCATGTCTCTCCCCCCCCTCGAACCCCCGCGGTGGCAGGTGCTGTGCAACGGGCCGGGGACCTGCGTGCCCGTGTGCGCGGCGGCCGTGCTGCTGGGCGTGCTGGGCGTGAAGCGCGTGACCCTGGTCTACGTGGAGAGCCTGTGCCGTGTGGAGCACCTGTCGCTGACCGGCCGCCTGCTGCGCCCCTTCGCCGACTACTTCCTGGTGCAGTGGCCGGCGCTGAAGGCCAAGTACCCCTCGTCCGTGTACCTGGGCCGCATCGTGTGACCGGGCGCCCTGCTCCGGTCACTCGCAGCCCCACCGCACACACGTGGGGACGAGCCCGGCCTCGGTGGTAGAGCAAGCAGCATGTCAAACTCGCGGCCCAGCTGATGCCGGTTATGTAGGAAACGTCTTCACAACCGCCTCACTGGCCTCAGCTGGTCTGGCTCAGTGGCTAGAGCATCGGCCCGCAGACTGAAAGACCCCAGGTTCGGTTCCGGTCAGGGCACAGGCCCGGTTGTGGGTTCCATCCCCGTTGGGGAGTGCAGGAGGCAGCCAATCCATGATTCTCTCTCCTCATGGATGTTTCTCTCTCTCTCTCTCTCCCTTCCTCTCTGAAATCAATAAAAATGTATATCTTTTAAAATTAGTAACTTAATTTTTATTACATCCTGTTACACATGATTATTTTTTTTTATTAAAATATATTTTATTGATTTTTACAGAGAGGAAGGGAGAGGGATAGAGAGCTAGAAACATTGATGAGAGAGAAACATCGACCGGCTGCCTCTTGCACAACCCCTCCCGGGGATGTGCCTGCAACCAATGTACATGCCCTTGACCGGAATCGAACCTGGGACCTTTCAGTCCGCAGGCCGACGCTCTATCCACTGAGCCAAACCGGCTTCGGCTGTTACACACGATTATTAATAACGAACTACAACGTTCGCTAATGACTGTCACTGTAATCGTGCTGCGTTCATGCCCCTTAAGCCGTAGGCGCAGGCGCACCGTTTCTCCGCCGCGACACCGCGGCGAAGGCTCCGGCAGCCGATGGCTGGCTCGGTTGGTGTGCGCAACAGGAAGTATTTCGCTTTCAGGGAACAAGGAAAACAGGTGTATTTGTGTGACGCGTATTAATTTGCGCAGTTATTCAGTGTCTGTCTGGTAAGTGAATGTTCAAGAAAGAATCTTAATTTCTATTGACGTGTTCTGTTTATGTTAATGATGATTTATTTGTTTCAGCCCTTTGTATCCAGCTCGTCTCTATCGGAATAAACCTACGTTTCTATGACAACCGAAGCTTTTTTTTCTTTTTTTTTTTTTGCGCCCACATCCACGTGAACCTTGTCAATGTGGCCCGTGTGAGCCTTTGAGTTTGACACGCTCGCTTTAGAGGAAAGACAGAGGCGGGTGCCGCTCCGCCCACCCCGCTCAGGGGCCTCGTCCTGTGGGGAGCACCTGACGGGGAGGACGGGCGCTGGGTGCCAGGCGCTGGCAGGAGACGGGTGCCTTTTGTCTCACTTACCCAACCCCCCCCCCGCCCCCCGTCTATTCGGGGGGTGATCGGGATTCCGTGGCCACAACGAGAACCGGGTAAGCTTTTGGCAGAGCGACTGGAGGCCACCCTCCCACGGGGGCCCTGGAGCCGCAGCCGCAGGGGCTGATGGCGAAAGGGAAAGACGCTTCCTTCCTCAGAGAGGAGGAGGGGAGGAGAGCAGGGCTTTGTGGGGGCGCTGTCTCCACGGGCGGCAGCAGGACGGGTCAGAGACCCCAGCCCCCAGCTGCTGGCCCTGGGCCGATGGACAGGTCAGCACACCAGGCCCCCAGCCGTCCACCTGTGCGCCTGGACACCCCAATTGGGCCAACAAGCCGGGTCCAAACAGCCACGTGCAGGCGGAGCCTAAACTGTCCATCGAAATCTCATAGAAACTGCCCGGCCGGGCGGCTCCGTGGCGAGCGACCCCATGACCAGGAGTTGGATTCAGTTCCCAACAAGGGCATGTGCCCAGGTTGCAGGCTCCATCCCCATTAGGGGGCATGCAGGAAGTAACTGATCGATGTCTCTCTCTCTGTGTCTCTCTCTCTAGTCAATAAAAACATATTTTAAAAATAAAACATAAAGCCAAAACCAGTTTGGCTCAGTGGATAGAGCGTCGGCCTGTGGACTGAAAGGTCCCAGGTTCAATTCTGGTCCAGGGCATGTACCTTGGTTGCGTGCACATCCCCGGTAGGGGGTGTGCAAGAGGCAACTGATGGATGATTCTCTCTCATCGATGTTTCTAATTCTCTATCCCTCTCTTCCTCTCTGTAAAAAATCAATAAAATATATTTTAAAAATAAATAAATAAAACGTATAGAAACGAAGTATTGGTGGCTGGTGTGGTGTGGGAGGTGTGAGGTTTGGTTCTGCTTGTACTGCGGGGTGGGGTGGGGGTGAGGTGAGTCAGGACCCCCGTGGGGACCCCCGTGGGGACTGCCCTGGGGCTGCGTGGGCACGGGGTCAGTGGGTGCACAAGGTGCCCAACCCCAGCCCTGTCTCCCGCCCCCCCCAACCTCGCACACGTGTCAGGCCCCCAACTAGGAGCTTTAAGCTGCTGGCGTGTGCGGACCCCTCAGCGCTCAGCAGCCAGAGGAGAGGGTCCCTCCCGCACGGAGCAAGGATGGCCATGTCACTTCTCACTTCTCCTCTCCACGTGGGGAGCGGAGAGATCTGAGCCCTCACCCCCCCCCCCACCAGGCCCCGCCGGCAGGTCCGAGTGCCGCCTCCACGCAGGGCCGGGCTCGGCCGCTCGGTCAATATTAGAGGGTCCTGCCTCCCCCGGACCAGAGCGTCCGGGCTCCAGGCACGGCCTCCCCGGCGCCGCCTTCTCCAAGGACACGCCGCCCTCAGGGCCCGACAGCGCAGGTCACGGCGGAACGGGAGGGCAGTGCCTGTGGGCACGGCTGACCGCGCCCACAGCTGAGGGCCCTGCAGCAGCCGACCGAGGCCTGTCCCTCCCCACCCCCCACCCCCCACTGCCCTGCCCCCAGCACAGCAGCAGCAGCAGCAGCAGCAGGAGCGGAAACGGCAGAAACTGAGCAAAATACAGAATTCCTCCAGAGCCGTAAAGGCAGACCCGGGACCGGTGCGGCCGCTCGGGGTGGTGGTCCGTGTCCTGAGCACCAGCGCCGGCCTCGCCTCCACCAGCGGCGTGTGCATCTGGTGGCCATCCGCCCCGCGTCCTCGGAGAAGCCTCCGTGTCAGTGCCTGTGGCGTCTTTTCACGGAAAGAAACGGGCAGCCGGGGAGAGAGCGTGCCAGGCCTCTGGCGGAGTCCCTGCCCACTCCCTTCCGGCCGCCTCAGCTGCCGGCTCCGCAGGGAGGGCCCCCCTTGGGCCTGGGCCCAGCCCCTGGGGGCATCCCTGTGGGAGACCCGGAGCCAGGCTTCACCGGATTGGCTGTGGACACTTTACAGAGAGGGCGGCGGGTTCCAGCCCCAGCCCCAGTCTGGCGGGTGCGGGAGGCAGCCAACCCATGTGTCTCTCTCACATTGATACCCCCCCCTTTCATTCTCTCTAAAGAAAATCCTTGGATGAGAATTGACACAAGCAAACAGGGGGAAACCCCGGATGCTGAAGCCAGGAGTGAGCCCAGGAATGTTATAATGGGATGCCTTACGCGGAACTCTAAGCGCACGCGATTACAAGCGCACGTCCCAATCAGCTCTTATCCTCCGGAGCGACCTCAGTCCCGCCCAGCGCTCCCAGCCCCAGGCCCAGCGGCCACGGAGCGACCGAGCGTAAAGGTCGGCAAAGGGCAGCCCTCCAGCCCGCATTCTTAGCATTCTGTTCTCAGCCTGGAGTTTCCCCTGCCTTCCTCAGGGAACGGCTACTGTGCCACGTGCGGGGATCCAGTGCTGCTCAGAGACGCCCTACCCTCCTGGGGGTTACATCCCAACTAGAAATATGAGGGAAACCCCGCTGGCTCCGCTCGCCACTCGCCGTGCTGACGCTGCTCTCCTCCCGCACGGAATGCCTGGCGGCCAGATGTGTCTCCAGAGCCACAGGCGGCACGTTTAGTTCAAGAAACAGGCGGGGACGCTGTGTCTCAGCAGCATCCAGTCTGTCCTTCGTGGGGACAGGGCCGCGTGCTGAGGAAATGACTCCTCGGAGGAGGTGCCGGCGTGGCGTTTCCCGGGAACCGGCCGCAAAGGCACTGAGCTGACCCTGTGACACCGTGTGCGTGTGCGAGGCCCGGGTGAGCAGCCAGGTTGGAATGTGGGGCTGGAGTGTGCCCTGGAGTCACACACACACACACACCCGCCGCCCAGCAGCCTTCACTCCCGTCCCCCCGCAGATCAGGGACCCGCGCGACCGTGAGGCCACAACTAGGCAGCCGGTGGCCGAGGGGACAGGCGGGGAGGCACTGCGGGAGGAAGGACTGAGGACGGAGCTCCGGCCGAGCAAAGCCCACAGACACCTCCTCCCGCCGGGCTCACGGTTCCCGGTGAAGCTGCCTCGCGCCGCGCTGTCCCGCGTGGCTCCTCCGGCCTCGCCTGGCTCCGTGGGCGCGTCCGGCCCGGAGCTGCTGCCCCGCCCGCAGGACTCACACCGGGTCCCCCCGAGCCCCGACCCTGGGAGCCCGACCCCGGGCTGCCGGCCCGGGCTGCCGGCCCCGGTGTGCGCGGGGCGGGCGCGGGAGGCGCACTTTGGCGACGGCGCCCCGGCGCCCGGATTGTAGGGACACGAGTGGCTCGGGGACTGGAGCCGTGGGTGGTGGGTGCCCTGCAGTGCCGGCGCCCCGGGAAAAGCGGGTGCTCGTCCCTTCCGGCTCAGAGGGAGGACGGGCGGGGAGCCGGGCCGCGGGAGGGGCTGGCGCGGCTGCGGCCTCCGGGCTTCGAGCAAGGGCCGCCCCCACCTTCTCCCCCTCCCCGTCTCCTCCATCCGGACCGGGATGCCACCGGGGAAGGGCGCCCGCCCCGGCCGTGCCCGGCCCGGCCTTCCCGGCGCCGGCGGCCGGAGCGGAGGCCTCTCGGCGCCGGGCTGCTCGGGGGCCCAGCCGCGGGAGGGGTCCTCGCTCCGCGGCCTGGGGCGACCCTGGGGCGGCCTGCCGGCGCGGGGACAGGAGTTCCGGCTCCGCAGCCCCGGTCTTTCCCGGCTCCCCCGCTCCCGCCCCGCTCCTCGCCCGGAGCGGGGGCCGCGGGCCGCGGGCCGCGGGCCGCGGGGGCGTGAGCCGGGCCGGGCCGGGCCGGGCCGGGGGCGGGGTGGGCGGGGCCGGGCCGGGGGCCGGGGTGGGGCCGGGGAGCAGCTCCGCCTCGCGGCGGGCGGAGCGGCGGCCCATTGGCCGGCGGGCGGGGACGGGGCGGGGCGGGCCCTCGGGCTGGGGGCCCATTGGCCGGCGGGCGGGGACGGGGCGGGCGGGCCGTCGGGCCGGGGGCGGGGCCGGCGGGCGGGGCGAGGCGGGGGCCGGGGCGGCCGCGGGCGGACGGCTCCGGGGACAGTCGCATCGCCGCCCAGGGAGCGAGCTCGGAGCGTGAGCGGCGGCCACTCCCGGGCCCGGAGCGCGAGGCAGAGCAGACCGAGCCGCCGCCATGACCCACTTCAACAAGGGCCCGTCCTACGGGCTCTCGGCCGAGGTCAAGAACAAGGTGCGGGCCGGCCGGGGTCCGGGCCGGGGTGGGGGGCCGGGGGTGCGGGCCGGGGCGGGGGACCGGGGGTGCGGGCCGGGGCGGGGGTGCGGGCCGGGGCGAGGGTGCGGGCCGGGGCAAGGGGCCAGGGCGGGGGTCCGGGGGCCCGGGCCGGGCGGGGGTCCGGGCCGGGGCGGGGGGCCGGGGGGCCGGGCCGGGGCGGGGGTGCGGGGGCCAGGGCGGGTTTCCGGGCCGGGCGGTGCCCGCGCTCGGGCTTGGCGGAGCGGGACGTCGGGCGGCGGGAGTGACCGCCCGGCGCCTCCGGCTTTGTTCCCGCCGCGGCCGGACGGTCGGCGGGCGGGGGCCGGGCCGCGGCTGCAGGACCCTCCCCCCGGGCCGGGTGCCCCCGCGCGGCCCTCCGCCCCGAGGGGCCCTCCGCCCCGATTGGCCGCGGGCTGAGGTCCGGGCGCCGCGGCCTCTCCCCTCCCCTCCGGGCGGGGAGTCGGGCGGGCGGCGGCCGCCGGCCTTTGTTCCCGGCCCCCGGCGCCCCCGCTGCCCCGGACGGCGGCGGCGGAGCGCCCGGGCCGGCGCCGCGGGCGAAGCCGCGGGACCGGACAAAGCGCGCGCTCGGGCCGCCCTGGGCGGGGACGCGAGGGCTTTTGTGCCTTTTTTTTTTTTTTTTTTTTTTTTTTTTTTATGGAAACTGAGAAGTTTGGGTCCCGGGGCTGTAACGGTATCGGGCGCTCCTGGCCCTTTGTTCGGGCGGCCCGGGGCGCGGGGCGGGCCGGGCTGCGGGGCGGGCCGGGCTGCGGGCCCGGCGGGAGGACGCGGGCTGCGGCGGGAGCGGAGGGGGCCGGCCCCCTCCCCAAACCTCCTCCCGCTCCCGCCGCATTCCTGGCCCGTGACATCAGCCCGCGGCCAATCGGCGGCGCCGGCACAGACGGCGCATTGTCTGCGCCGGGGGCCGAGCCGGACCGGAGCCCGGACCCCGACCCGCAGCCAGATCCGGACCCGGAGCCCGGGCCGGGGCCGGGGCGGCGCCCCAGGCGGACCCCGAGGCGCTGGGTTGGTTCGCCCCGCCGTCCGGCCTCCGGTCGGGTTCGCCGGGTCCTGCCGCCCCTCCGCCTGGACCTGTGGGCCGGGGCCGGGGCCGGGGCCGGGGCGGCGCCCCCGGGAAGTTCCCGGACTTTTTGTAAAGAGAAAAGTGCGCGCTCGGCCTGGCGGTCCCCATCCCGCCTCCGGGACCGCGCGGCCGCCGGGCGGGGCGGGGCGGGGGGCCCAGCCCGAGCCCCTGCCCCCTGCGCGGTGATCGGGGCTGACCCGGCAGTCCTTGCGGGGGCCGCCCTTCTTGGGGTTCACGTCCAGCGCCTTTCTCTTGGCGACTAAGGAGCAGCTTCTCCTCGCTGCGGGGGGCGGCGGGGGGACAGAGGCCGCTGTGACTGTTAGTCAAACCCGGGCTCAGAAACCGGACACGGGACTCCAGGCCGGCCACCTAGCTCCCAGCCTCCTCCATCAGCCCGGGTCCTCACCCCACCCCGCCGCCCCGAGCTGGGTGCCGCCATCTAAAGTCTGGAGACCAGGAGGGTGATGCTCACCCTGAAAGAAGGGCCACCCTGCCAAGCGCCAACCTCTGAGCCGGGGTGGGGGTTGGTCCCCAGTGGGGGGTGCGGGAGGCAGCGGATCCATGATCCCCTCTCGGCACTGACGGTTCTCTCCCTCTCCCTCTCCCTCTGGGAAATCAGTAAAGACATTGCTCCTTAGAGGTTGGAGAAGGAAGTTGGAGCACTAACTCTAAGGAGGTGCCTGGGGTGGGCTCTGGGCATTCTACATCTCCCCTGATCTCCCCTCGCCCCCACTCTCACTGCCACCTCTCATTCATCCCTTGACCTCGAGATTTGGCATGTGATTCCGTGTGAACCTGTCCGGGGTCAGGGTGCCGTGTTCTGTCTGCCGGGCCTCCGGGAGGCCTTGCTGTCCACTGCGGGCGCCCGGACCGGCCTGGACTCGCTGGGCGCCCGCACCTGAGCCCTCGCTGTCTCTCCACGGGCTGCATAGCACGGGGCACTCCGAGCCAGGGTTCTGCTTTTCCTGAAAACCTCGTTTACAGAGTGGAAAAGGCACGAGCCTGGACGGGGCTGTGGGATGGGCCTCGGGGTCCATCGCCCGGTCCTGGTCCCCTTCCTGCCTCTTCGCCCGGTGTGACCGGCCGGTTATGCGCTCTGGGCTTCAGCTGCTGACCGAGGGCTGAGATGCGGGTGGCAGTAAGCACCCCGTGTCGACATGGTCGCTATGGTGCTTCGTGAGAGAAGCGCCTATGGCGTGCTTCCCGGACGGGCCGCCGCCTCTTGAATTCCCCAGTGAGAGCCTTTGGTCTTTCCCGGTCGTGACAGCGTCCAGAGGCTTTGATCTCAGACGCTTTTCTCGTTAGTGAACTTCAGGGCGGGGGTAATCTGTAAAGCAAGATACCTGCTGGCCACGCTGGTGCTCCTTGGAAGGAATGCACAGTGGCTCTTTTTAATAAATGGGCAAGAAGGTGTTTAGCCTAAAAGGTAGAATCTTCCAGCCCGGCTCCGGGTCTGACAGCAGCGAAAGGGCCAGTAACTTGCCATCTACAGAGACTGTCTGAGCCCAGGACAGGCAGGCAGCCGCTGGGCAGGCAGTTCTGGGGGGAGCAGTGGGATTAGCAAGGTCCCCGGTGGAGCACCAGCCCTCGCAGGAAGCGGGAGCACCGGGTGTCTGGGGAGGGGGCAGGAAGCGGGAGCACCGGGTGCCTGAGGACCGGGAAAACCTGGAGGAAGCGGCCTTTCCTGACACGTGGAGGATGGGGCGTCAGTCCGGGGGTTCGGTGTGTGGCCTGCGTGACAGTCTTAGCCAATGGCGGGCACTTTCTGGAGTGGGGGGTCGGTGCTGGGGGCAGAGGGAGGAGTGCTCCGGGAGGAGCGAACGGGTGCTGAGAAGCTCAGCCTGATGCTCCCTGCCCCCCGGGGACCGGGATCTGGGCTCACGTCTCCGTGGATACAGCGGGAGGCCTCCCTCCGCAGGGAAGGTGCAGGAGAGCTGCCAGCCTGTGAGTCAGGGAGTGAAACTGCTGATGCCTCGGCCGCCCCGTGTCCGGGAGGCCCCCCAGCGGGGACAGCGCCCTCTGCCCGGTCCCTCGGGGCAGCAGCAGCCCCCTGGAGGCCTCGCTGGGACTGGGGGGGAGGGTGACTTCCCAGGGTGCCCTGAGCCACCATTACAGTGATCTGTGACGTCAAAACAAGTCGCCCACTGGATGCTTTTGGGGTCTCAGCCAGTCCTTCCCCCTCCGCCCAGGGAGCGGCAGCTGCTCCTCATGGTGGGGCCTGGGGGTGGGGGTGCCATGTGCCTGCTGCTCTGGGACCGGCACTGGGTCCCCTCAGCCCTGGAGAAGCCCGGGGTGCCGACCCCCATTGCAGCCAGCCCGGGCGCAGGTCCGAACCCCAGGGCTGGTTGAGGGCGGGTGGGGGGGGGGAATCCTAACAGAAATACAAGCTCGTCCGGCGCTTTACAGACCCGCCGGGGCTCAGGATGGCCGGGGAGGCTGTCCGGTGGGACCCTCAGTTCTAGCGCTGACCCTGGCCGCATATCCTGTGTGTCACCGTAACGTGTGTGTGTTGGGGGGGGGGGGTGCCTGCCTCCCCAGCTTGGGGAGACGTGTGTGTCTGGGCAGGTGTGGCCCTGCCCTGCGCTGGCCTTGCCCGTAGAGGGATGCGCCCCCGGCCCTCCGCCCGGAGCCGAGGCCCCCCCGAGCTTCCCTCGTGCGTGGGGGCGCCCCCGGACGGCCCTGGGGCTGCCCTGCGGTGCGAGGGGCTGCAGAAAGACGGGACAGAGGGACGGGGAGCGGGAGGGGTCTGGCCCCGGGGCCCGGCCGACGTGGAGGGGGAAGCGGGGTGATCGACCCCGTGCACAGCCTCGGCGTCCACACGTGGACCCGCTTCGGTGCTGGACCCGCCCTGCCGCTCACTGCTAACCGGGCGTGGGGACCCCCCAGGCCCCCCTACCCACAGCCCCCCCACACACACACCCAGGGCCCCCCCGCCCACAGCCCCACACACACACCCAGGGCCCCCCTGCCCACAGCCCCCACACACACCCAGGGCCCCCCTGCCCACAGCCCCCACACACACACCCACACCCAGGGCCCCCCCGCCCACAGCCCCCCACACACACCCAGGGCCCCCCCTGCCCACAGCCCCCCACACACACCCACACCCAGGGCCCCCCCGCCCACAGCCCCCACACCCACACCCAGGGCCCCCCCGCCCACAGCCCCCACACACACCCAGGGCCCCCCCGCCCACAGCCCCCCACACACACACACAGGGCCCCCCCGCCCACAGCCCCCACACACACCCAGGGCCCCCCTGCCCACAGCCCCCCCCACACACACACCCAGGGCCCCCCTGCCCACAGCCCCACACACACACCCAGGGCCCCCCCGCCCACAGCCCCCACACACACCCAGGGCCCCCCTGCCCACAGCCCCACACACACACCCAGGGCCCCCCTGCCTGCCCCTCACACCCCGCCCCGCCCGGCCAGGCTTTGTCCTGTTCTCTCGAGCTCGGTTCCGAAACGTTCTTCCCTGGTCGGTGGGTTCTGCCACCTTCCAGCACCTTCTACAGCCCGGCGGGCGGCTGCCTCTGGCCCTGGAGGGGGCGAGCTTCTTGGTCGGAGACCCCAGCGTGACCCGCGGGCGGGGAGGGGGGTGCACATCTCCAGCCCCGCGGGGGGGGGGGCACTGGCTGCCTGGACTCCCGACTCCGCAGTGGCTCCAGCAGCCTCGTTACTGGTCGTTATTAATCGTTACTGATCACTGGTCGATTCTGATTGTCTAAAGCTCCCCTGGGAATAGAGACCGGCGGCGGCTTTTCAGACGTGTTTGAAGGAGGAAACCTTCCGGGGGCTGGACAGGAGCGGCCGAGTGAGCACTGAGCTCGGGGCTGCTGCTGAGCCTCGAGGTCCAGGGCCCAGCTCCCACCCGGCCGTGAGGCCAGTCCCTGTGCAGACCCGCCGCTGGGCGGCCTGGACGCCCCCTGCCTCCGCCGCCCTGGCCGGTCCCTGTGCAGACCCGCCGCTGGGCGGTCTGGACGCCCCGCCTCCTGGACGCCCCCTGCCTCCGCCGCCCCGGGGCCGGTCACAGGGACCGCCGAGCAGAGCAGCGCCTCCAGGACGCACCGTCCGGGAGGGAGGCAGGAAGGAGCAAGTGGCCATGCTTGTCTCCAGGCGGCAAGAACGGGACAATGTCAGCCCCTTGGGGTCCATCAAAGGTGCCCTTGTTCAGACAGCCGGGTGCCGCTGGGCCAGGTGCAGGGAAGGGGCCGGGGCCGGGGAGGGACAACCTGCGAGGAAGGAGGTTCCCAGGACGAGCTGGCGGGAGAGGGCTCAGTCGTCCCCCCCCCCCCAGAGGCCCAGGCGGGCCGGAGGGGACAGGCCACATCCCCCGTCCGGGGCGGTGGCAGTGGCCTGGCCTGACAGCCACGTCCTCACCCCGGCTCCTGGAGGACCCTCCTAGGCTGCCCCGGCCTGGCTCAGGGCGAGCGTCCGCCCACCAACCTGGAGGCCACAGTTCGAGTCCCGGTCATTGGGGGCTCGATGGGGGGGGGGACGAGCAGGAGGCCTGCGATCCATGATTCTCTCCTCACTGACGTTCCTCTCTCTCCCTCTCCCCTCCTCTCTGAAACCGATACAAATATATATTTTTAAAAAGCGATGTTTTATAGAGGACTCTCTGGCTCGCTGAGTGCACGTGGCCATCAGGTGCCCGGACTCCGGGGCAGGGCGTGCCTGCGCCTCGAATGACCTGTGGAGTAAGCCGGGGTCTTTCGGAATCCCGGTTTCCTTCTTTCTGCCCCACTTTACTTTCCCTGAGGCCTCCAAGGGCAGCGGCCAGCGGCCAGCGAGATCTGAATCTGAGTCGCCAGGCGCCCCCGGCTGGGCTGCCGTCCCGCCCGCGGGCGTGGGGGCCCCTCCCGGCGCGGCTAGGATTTCTCCGGGCCTCGGAGCGCCGTGGACAGAAGGCCCTTTATCAGGAGCAAACCAAATCCGCCGGCCCCATCTGAGATGGCTAGATGGCGATGGAGGAGATGGCTGCCTGGTGCAGGCGCCGTGTGACCATCCTGGGTTTTCCTGGTCTGGTCTCCCCACCGGCATCGGGTGCCGTTGCCCAGGCGCAGGCTCTGGGGGGGAGGACGGGTAAAGCCCTCAGGAGGACACAGGCAGGTCCCGGGTGTGCTCTGTGCGGGCTCCGGGGTGCAGGCCTGGCCCGGGGGGTCCACTCCTGCCTGGGGCTCTGAGCGGGGGCGAGGACCGAGCGGGTCCCCCCGGGTCCCCGCGTTTGCCAAGGCCCCGCACACCCACACGTGAGCACCCGAACCCTTAGTCGTTCCCTCTGGTCCTTGGGGATAACCGCCTGCTCCCTCCCATCCACCGCCAGCTCTTCTGAACACTCCTGAGGCCGCCATGACGGAGGGCAGCCCCGAGGGCGCGTGGCCCTGTCCCGTCAGTGACTCCGTCTGTGCGAGGGTCCCGGCCTCCAGCGGTTTGACGGCGCCTTTGCTTTCATGGTGACCGTTTGCTGGCCAATGTCCATCGGCGCTTGTTTGGAGGCAGGAGGCGGTGCCTGGCGGGTCCGAGGGTGGGCAGGCGGCAGGCCGAGGCCCCGCTCCAGGGCCAGGACCGAGGCCGCGTGGGTGGGAGGTCACTCGGGCCCCCCCACCCCCCTGAGTCCTGGCGGAATGGTGACCAGGTGAGCAGGAGACGGGCAGGCCGCCGCCCGAGCATGGGCCCCAGGCAGTGGGCCTGGAGGCTCAGGTGCCCCGAGCTGAGGACACGGGGAGGGGGAGGGCCTGGGGGGGGGGGGGGGTCGGGTCACGTGGAGAATGAGCGTCTGCGGGGCGGGTGGCGCTGGATTTTGCTCACACAGGCCTCCCGCCCCCGGGGCCTGTCGTAGCCGCAGTGGCCTGCTGGGCCCCGGGAGGCCGAGGCTGAGGTTTTTGTGGGGCTTTCGGGGTTATTTTTTTAGTCTTTTGTTTCTTAAAAATAACCGGCTTAAAGCGGTCAAACCCCCGGCAGGGCAGCCTGCCCGCGGTCGGAGAGGAGGGGCCCGGGGGAGCAGGGGCGGGTTCGGTTACCGCCTGAGGTCACACTGAGAGCCTTTGACGTCTGACTTCCAGGCATGTGACCTGGCCGTGCACCGAGGAGCTGAGGTCTGCAGGGGCGGGTCCCAGGCGGGCGTGACGCCGAGCCTGACCTCATCCTGTTCCCGGTCTCCAGGCAGCGACGGGGGAGGGGGGAGGTGGCGAGGCTGGTCTCCCTGGCCTCCGCTGTTGTCCACACCTGGCCTCATTCCCTGGGGCACATACCCTCCCACACCCCCTTCATCCTCACCTCGGGGGGGGGGGGGGGACTTCCTGCAGGGGGGCTCCCGCAGGCTCGTACAGGGGTGTCTGCCTGGGGGCAGCAGGTGGGAGGCCCCCTCCGGGCAGGGCCTCTGAAGGTCGCCAGGGAATCACGTGAAATAAACCCCGAGGCAGAGTGAAGAATGAGGCTGATAAAGAGCTGGGAGAGCGATACTGAGACAGATGGGACCGCAGCCGCCAGGCCTGCAGGCGGTGGGCTTACCCCGCCTGGCACGTGGCCAGGAAGGACACGTCGGCATTTCCCGCCCGACGCCCGGATACAGCTTTTTGGTGGAAATGGGGGCAAGCTCCACCACGGAGCTGCCTTTTCCGGGCTTGCTCTAGGGCTGCGCTCGAGCCTCGGAGGCCACCAGTGGGTGCTGGGCGGTGGGTGCTGGGCCGTGGGTGCTGGGTGCTGGGCTGTGGGCGGTGGGTCCCCATCTGCCTGGCCGACTCTGACCCACTGCGTCCGGGAGGGGAGGCCTGTGAAAGAGACTGCTTTCCCAGATGGTCTCATAAGAATTTCCTTTTCATCTGAAACTTGTTTGTAAGAAAAGAGCACACATTCCTAAGTCGTGAATTCCACTCAGCTGGCGTGGCTGCTGGAAGCTCCCTTCTTTTCAAAGGATTAGCAGTGTTTGGGCGGAAAAGCCCGAACCCACAGTCATGTGACGTGGGCGACACCGCCTCGTGGTTACTCGCCTCTCTCCCCGCCGGGCCCTCTCTCTCCCCGCGGGGCCGTCTCTCCCCCAGGAGCCCTCTCTCTCTCCCCGCCGGGCCGTCTCTCCCCGCGTGTCATGAGCGGGCGCCGTTCCCCTCCGCGGCCCCAGCGTCTCCCCACTCGCTGCCCATCCGCTCCCCCGGGCGGGCAATTTGTCCTGAAGCCAGCGGCGCGTTGGGGCGGCAGTGAGCGCGGTGCGAGCGGGTGGCCGGCGGCCGCCGGCGGGTGGGGACTGGGCGGTGCTCACGCCGCCCTGTGTTCCAGATCGCGTCCAAGTACGACCCGCAGGCGGAGGAGGACCTGCGCGGCTGGATCGAGGAGGTGACGGGCATGAGCATCGGCACCAGCTTCCAGCTGGGCCTCAAGGACGGCATCATCCTCTGCGAGTGAGTCTCCGGCCGAGCCCCACGGGCCCCGGCCCCCCCCCCCTCCCCCCCCGCCATCCCTCCCGGCCAGGACACCACCTGACCTCGCCGGTGCCGGGGCCCACGCTGCCTGCATGGGATGGGGGCGGGGGGGGCAGCCGGCCGCCTCCCGGGACCGCCGTGAGCCGTCCTCTCCCTCCCAGGCTCATCAACAAGCTCCAGCCGGGCTCCGTGAAGAAGGTCAACGAGTCCTCGCTGAACTGGCCGCAGGTGAGCCTAGCCACGGCCTCGGGGCAGGTCCCACCCCCTCGGGGCAGGTAATACACCCTCGGTCACTTTTTCTTTTTTTTTCTTTTTTTTTTTTTTAAGATAGATTAAGTGGGGAACTTGTAGAGGTCTCCTACTTCACCACAATTTCCTTTTTCTTATACATTTTATTTTTACTCACTTCCGAGAGGAAGGGAGAGGGAGAGGGTAGAAGCATCAGTGATGAGAGAGAATCATGGACTGACTGCCTCCCACACGCCCCACACTGGGGATGGAGCCCACAGCCTGGCCCTGGGCCCCCACTAGAAATCGAACCCTGACCCCCGGGGTCATAGGTCGAGACTCAGCCCCTGAGCCGGCCAGCGGGCAGGTGGTCACTCTCAGGCAGCGGAACTGGAGGGCGCTTCCCACACGGACGTCCGGCAGGAGGCTGTGCTGGCGGCGGGTCTGGCTTTTGTGCCGTGTTGTTCCTGACGCTTCCGTGACTCCTTAGGACGGGGCCTGGCTATTAGGTGTTCCGTCTGGGAGTTTTCTTATCTTCAGTCTGTCTCTTCTCCGAGAAGCCTTGGCACGTTTTCACAGAGAAAGCCTCGGAGGGCAGTCTTCACGGCGGGTTCCGATACAGAAGAGCCTAAGCATTTAGCAACCACAGAACCACAAATTTACACAAAGTTAAAACCAAAACATGACAGATTACGTGCCTTTTGACAAAGGGAACTTCAGCCTGGGCAACACGGACGTGGAAATCTTATAAGCACGTGAGGAAGATCATGTTTTGTTTTGTTTTTTTGAAGAATAGATTTTTATTGATTTTATTTATTTTAAATATATTTTTTTGATTTTGTACAGAGAGGAAGGGAGAGAGAGAGAGTTAGAAATACCAATGAGAGAGAGTCATCGATCAGCTGCCTTTTGCACACCCCCCACTGGGGATATGCCCGCAACCAAGGTACATGCCCTTGACCAGAATTGAACCCGGGACCCTTCAGTCCCCAAGCCGACGCTCGATCCACTGAGCCAAACCGGTCTCGGCAGAAGATCATGTTTTTGAGAAACTAAAAAACATCACCCTTTAAAAATCCTGGCATGCTCAGAGGCTGAGCGCCGACCTGGGAACCAGGAGGCCACGGTTCCGTTCCCGGTCGGAGCGCAGGCCCGGGTGCGGCTGGGTCCCCGGGGAAGACCAGCACGGTCCTCGACACCACCTGCCTCTTGCCTTCCAGTTGGAGAACATCGGCAACTTCATCAAGGCCATCCAGGCGTACGGCATGAAGCCCCATGACATCTTCGAGGCCAACGACCTGTTTGAGAACGGGAACATGACGCAGGTGCAGACCACGCTGGTGGCGCTGGCCGGCCTGGTACGTGCGCCTGTCCGCGGTGCGGGTCCCGCCGCGGGAACGGGGACGAGCTGCGTGCCCCCCCCCCCACCCCACCCCGGAGTTCAGAGGCGCAGGGAGGGCCGGCCCCGTGATCGTTAGCTTTGTGGGGGCTGCCGGGCGCCATCAGACGCCCCCACGCCTGAGGTGCCGCGTGGGACCGCGATGGCCACGCCCGGGCCTCCCCTGGGCCGGGCTCGGCTGAGGGTGCGCTTCCGTCCAGGCCAAGACCAAAGGCTTCCACACCACCATCGACATCGGCGTGAAGTACGCCGAGAAGCAGACGCGGCGCTTCGACGAGGGCAAGCTGAAGGCCGGCCAGAGCGTCATCGGGCTGCAGGTGAGGGCCGGGGGCGCCATCGCGGGGACGGGCAGGCCCGGGCAGGCGGGGGGATTACGTCCGTGGCCGTGGGCGGTGGCTTCCCGCCTGCACTGCTTCTCCGAGGGGCCGCCCTTCCTAAATCGAGGCGAGGGGCCCGTGGGGCAGCCTCACGGACCCCAAGGCCGAGTCACGGGGCCAGCGCTCGGGTGTCGGCTCCGCTCCTGGGGACCCCCAGCCGGGGTCTCCCCTCCCTTCCTTGAGGCCGGGGTGTCTCAGGGCACCGGCTCGGCCGGGGGTGGGGCGGGGGCGGGCTTGCTCACGCAGACCCCGAGGGGAGGAGCGTCCCACCCCTTCCTCCGCTCACGCTGCTGAGTCTCCGAGTCTCCCAGCGAGCAGTTTACTGTTACCTTTTCCTGTGATCAGGCTTTCTAAGGGGAAAGACCCAGCTGACTCGCCCGAGGCCGGGCCCTGGGTGGGAGGGGAGGGAGGGAACGGCGCCCGTTCCTGCTGCTCTGACCGCAGCCGGCGGTGCCCCGGGCTCAGCCCGTGGACGTGAGGGGGGTGGGGCCTGCCCTGCGGCTCCTGCCCCAGAACGGGCCAATGGGAGGAGGCGGAAGCTGCGCTCGTTCCGCGCAGAGAGAACACCTGGTGGGGAGTTCACGCCCGTGCAGGCGGTGCCTGCCTCTGCCCTCCCCTCCGGAGGCCGCCCAGCCGACGGGGAGGGAGGAAGCGGAGGGAGCTAATTTCTCATCATCCAGCCTCTGTGGCGTCTCAGTGTCCGTCCGTCCTTCCTGTTGCGGTTTCTGTGTGGTTAACGATGAGGCCGTAGCCAGTGGGCTGTTTGAGTCCTTCCTTCAAACGCGCCTTCGGAGGCCGGGGGAGACTCGGCGCCCGGGAACTGATGCCGCTCTCATTTTGTGATTACAGATGGGGACCAACAAGTGCGCCAGCCAGGCGGGCATGACCGCCTACGGGACCAGGAGGCACCTGTACGACCCCAAAATGCAGACGGACAAGCCCTTCGACCAGACCACCATCAGCCTGCAGATGGGCACCAACAAGGGGGCCAGCCAGGTAAGGGGCCGTGTGTGTGTGTGTGTGAATTGATTCCAGAGAGAGGAAAGGAGAGGGAGAGGCAGGCAGGAGCATCAGTGGTGAGAGAGAACCTTCCGGACGGGGAATCGAGCCGCGACCTCCTCAGCCCGTCCCTTGTCGCCGTTCCGCGGTCACTAACCTCCGTCCTCGGTCGCAGGCGGGCATGCTGGCGCCGGGCACCCGGAGGGACATCTACGACCAGAAGCTCACGCTGCAGCCCGTGGACAGCTCCACCATCTCGCTGCAGATGGGCACCAACAAGGTGGCCTCGCAGAAGGGCATGAGCGTGTACGGGCTCGGGCGGCAGGTCTACGACCCCAAGTACTGCGCCGCGCCCACCGAGCCCGTCCTCCGCAACGGCAGCCAGGGCACCGGCACCAACGGCTCCGAGGTCAGCGACAGCGACTCGCAGGCCGAGTACCCCGACGAGTGCCCCGGCGGCTACGGCGGCGGCTACGGCGAGGACGACGCCCGCGAGTACCCGTACGGCGACCCCGGCCTGGATTACTAGGCGCCGCCCCGCCCGAACCCCAGTGCGCTTCCTGCTCCTGCCCCCCCCCCCGCCCCCGCCCGCCCTCCGCGCCGCCTTCGGCCCCGGAGCGGAGGGCAGGGCGTCCCTCTGGCAGACCCGCGTCCTCACATCCTTCGGAACGTCCGCAAGCGATAGGAGCTCCCCAGCTAGTGCCGGCTCCTCCGGAGACTAAGCCGTGCTCGGCGCCCGCCGCCGCCCGCCCTGCCGGTCCAGGTGGGAGTGCGGGCGACCTCGCTCGGCGTCGGCCCGGCCGCTCCCCCGCGGGCGTCTCCGGGCGGCGCCGTGGCTGCGGGCGCGGGGGCCTGGCCGGCGTGTGCCCGTCCGCCGTGCCAACGTAGCGGTGTAGACTCGCTGTCTCACTGTATTTATTGCTGCGTTTCTCAGCATAAACTCATCCCAGTGTATTTTTTATAAATAAATATTTTTTGAACATTCACACGCGCCAGCAGCTGGTGGTTCAGGACGCCTCTTCCCCCGGGGTCTGTGGTCAATTGCCGCCTTGACATCTCTCTCCTCGACCCTCCCACGGCGCCCTCTGCTTGGGAGGGGCCGGCAGGACGGGGTGGGGGGCCGGCAGGACGGGGTGGGGGGCCGGCAGGACGGGGTGGGGGGGCCGGCAGGACGGGGTGGGGGGCCGGCAGGACGGGGTGGGAGGCCGGCAGGACGGGGTGGGGGGGCCGGCAGGATGGAGTGGGGGGGCCGGCAGGACGGGGTGGGGGGGCCGGCAGGACGGGGTGGGGGGCCGGCAGGATGGGCCCTGCCGTTGCACATGGGGACCCACAACCAGGACAAACTGCTCTGTGAACCCAGCTGCCCGATGTGCCTCCCATCAGCTCCGCTCTCCTCGGGCTCAGGAGCGTGGGAGGTGGGGTGGGATGACTCTCTGCTCTCGGTGAGTCGGTGTTAACAAGGGGTGTTCTCGGGGTGCAGTCAGATGACCGGGCAGATACACAGCTCCCCTCCTCCCACGACCACCTCCAACGTACACCACTGGGAGGCCAGCTGACAGAACGCCTGGAACTCGGGTACAAAGAGCCACCAGGAGGCCCCGGAGGGCGGGCCCACCCCTGGGCGGGCCCACCCCTGGGACAGCCATGTCTGGGCTGCAGAGCCCTCCCCTTCCCGAGAAGCAGGGGGTCCCAGCCAGGCAGGGCCCCAGAGGGACTCCAGTGCCGGGAGGAGGCCCCTCTGGCTGGGAGCTCGGTCGGGAGGAGTGGCCAAGCTCAGGGCGAGGGCCTGTGCCGCTCTCCTCGCTGGCCCTGCCCTGATTCCCTGAGCCACCCCGTCCCTCTCGCACCCTGACCTCCTGGCAGAAGCTCCCGCGGCAGGCTCCCTGGAGGGAGGGCGGCGAGCCCCATACAGTAGCAGCTGTCTTGGGGAGCACTGAGGCTCCCACCAGGCAGCCCTGCCCACACCGGGGCCCTCCTGGGACTCCAGACTCCACACACTTGGAGGCTGGCTTCAGGCCTCTCAGATCCCCACCCAACCAGCTCCTCAACCCTGCAGTCCTTCCGAAGGAGTGCTCCGGCCGGTCCCCGGGCGCTCCTCTGCCACAGCAGCAGCCGGCACAGCCAGTCCGCCGGAGAGCCCGCCCACCACGGCGCCTGCAGCAGCAAAGCCCAGTCCAGCAGGAGGGCATGTGCCACCACACAGGACACCCCGGAGACCCGGCCCAGGTGGCTGAGGGGCTGCTCTGCTGGGCCCACAGCTCCCCTCCTCCCATGACCACCTCCAACTCAACACTTTTAAGACTGAGACATAGCACATCCACCTGATACATGGAGAGTCCATCCAAATGAGAGTAGACCATGTCCCACATGAAAGAACAGGACAAAACCTCAAGAAAGGAACTAAACTGAAATGGAGACCAGCAGCTAGCCCGCTAAGATTCAAAACGCTAGTAATAAGGCTCTTCAATGAACGTGGGAGAGGACTGAATGAATGCTGAGAATTTCAACAAAGAGATAAGAGCTATTAAAAGGAACCAACCAGAACTAAAGAACTGCAGTAGCTGAGATGAAGAATACACTAGAGGGAATCAATAGCAGATCAGCGGAAGCAGAGGATGGAATTAGTGACCCAGAAGATGGGTAGCAGCTGACATCCATTCAGAGCAGCAAAGGAAAAGAGAATTTTTTTTTAAGAGAATAGTTTGGCTAAGTGGATAGAGCATCAGCCTTGCAGACCAAAGGGTCCCGGGTTTAAGTCTATGGCACTTGCCCAGGTTGTCAGCTCGACCCTCAGTTGGGGGTATGCAAGAGGCAGCCGATCCATGATTCTCATCATTGATGTTTCTTTCTCCCTCTCCCTTCCTCTCCGGAATCAATAAAAATATATTTTAAAAAGAGGATAGTTTAAAAGGACCTGTGAGACATCAAACATAACAACTTTCACAACATAGGGGTCCCAGAGGAGAAGAGAGAGAGAGAAAAGGATTGAAACCTATTTACAGAAATAACGACTGAAAACTTCCCTAAGGAAATAGACTTACAAGTCCAGGGAGCACAGAGTCTCAAACAAGATGGAACCAGAGGCCACACCAAGACACAGCGTGTTCAAAACGCCGAAGGCTGAAGCAAAAGCAAGCCGTCACTTACCTGGCAGCTGTTTCTCGGCGGGAACTTCGCAGCCAGAAGGAACTGGCGTGTGGCCTTCCCAGTGATGAGCAGCAAGGGCCTGCAGCCGGGGTTGCCCGGCAAGGTCAGAACTGAGAACCGAAAGGGAGAGTGTTTCTGAGATGAGAAAAGGCTAACGGTGTTCGTCACCACCATCAAGCGTTACAAAACGTGTTAAAGGAGCTGGTTTGGGTAGAAGGAAAAAAAGGTCAAATATATGAGTAAGAAAATATAAAAACGGGAAGAAACCTCACTGACAAAGGCAGACACCTGGTAAGAGAAGGGAATCGAGCAATTAAAGTGCAAAGACTGAAGTAGAAACATCCTGCGCAAATACAATAAATGGTAAGAAATTAAGAAGGTAAATAAAACCAAGAGCTGGCTCTATGAAAAGACAAAATTGGTAAATCTTTAGCCAGACACATCAAGAAAAAAGAGAGAGCCTCCCCCCACCAAAAAAATCAGAAAGGACAGAGAAGTGACAGAAATACCAAGGATTATAAGAAAATATTACAAACTGGACAACCTAGAACAAAGGGACCAATTCCTAAAAATATATACACCATCTCCCAAGGCTGGCTCAAGGAGAAACAGAAAACCTGAACAGACCACATCTGGAATAAAAAAAACAAAACAGCAAAGCAGATGTCTTCACCGGTGAATTCTACCAAACGTTCTAGGAACACCGTCCTCAAACTCTTCCCAAAACACTGAAGAGGAGGGGACACCCCAAATTCATTTCACAAGGTCTCTATCCGGCTGGGGAATGAGGGTGAGAGAATCAGCAGAGACCACAACACAATACAGCTGCTTGCCAGCATCCCTGATATGAACACAGATGCAAACCCTCCAAGAAATAGCCAACCAAACCCAGCAACACATTCAAAGAATACGCCGGATCGAGTGGGGCTTATGCTCGAGATACAAGGCTGGTTCCATCTTCAGAAACCCGTGAACAGGATACACCACGTGAATAAAGTGACGGGTACGCATTCCATGGTCCTATCACTGGAGGCGGAGACAGCAGGTGGCGAAATCATCACCCGTTAGGATCAACGCTCTCAGCAAAGTGAGGGCAGAGGGGTCACCCTTCAACATCATCAGGGCCACATACGACAAACCACATTTTTAAAAATGTATATTTTATTGATTTTTTTTTTTTTTTTTTTTTTTTTTTTTTTTTTTTTTTTTTTACAGAGAGGAAGGGAGAGAGATAGAGAGCTAGAAATATCGATGAGAGAGGAACATGGACCAGCTGCCTCCTGCTCATCCCCTACTGGGGATGTGCCAGCAACCAATGTACGTGCCCTTGACTGGAATCGAACCCGGGACCTTTCGATCCACAGGCTGACGCTCTATCCACTGAGCCACACTGGTTTCGGCACAAACCACATTTTATATGGGCAAAGAAACATGGAAAACACACAAATGAGACCATTAAAAAGCTTCCACATGACGAAGAAAACCATTAATGAAACAAAAGGCCCTGGACTGAGTGGGAGGAGATACTGGCAGTGGGAGGAGATACTATGCCCGATGGTGGCTCAGTAACCAAACGTATCCAGAGCTCGCAGAGCTCAACATAAAAACAAACGCACACAATGCAGTTCGAAAGGGGCAGAGGACCCGGCAGACACGTCTCCCGAGAGGACACGCCGAGGGCCAACAGACACGGAAAGATGCTCCCATCTCCGGCCGACGGAGACTCCGATCAGAACCGCACGCAGCACCGCCTCCGCCTGCCCCGGCAGCCGCGTGAGCCTCGCTGTGGGGCGAGGGCGTGGGGGCGGCCCCGTGGTGGCCTGGGGGTGCAGACCCTGCAGCCGCCGTGGGAAGCAGAATGGAGATTCCTCAGAAAATTAAAAATAGAGCTGCCGTGCGACCTAGCAACCCCACTTCTGGGAACATGACCGAAGGAAACCAAAACACTCCTTGGAGAAGACAGACACTCCCCACGTTCACTGCCCAAGACGCCCAGCAGCGGCGACAGGGAGGCCTGGGTGCTCAGGGCAGGCAGACGCATGGATAAAACAGCTGGAGCACGAACACGACGGACGTTATTCCCCAGGAAACGCAGGAATCTCCCGCCAGAGACCACAGGGAGGGGCCTGGGGGGCATTGTGGGATGTGGATCAGATGGGGAAAGATCAGCACCGCACGTATCGCTTACACGTGGGATATAAAAAGTGACATAAACAAGCAAAACAGACACAAGCTCATAGGTGCAGAGAACAAACTCATAGGTACAGAGAATCCAATCACGGTGAGTGATTGGGGGGTGGGGCTGGGGCTGGACTTACGGGGCAATCCCTTCTCAATTACATGAGAGTCTAACCACCATGCAGTACTCCTGAAACTATGGAATACTATACGTCAACTGTAACTGAAAAACAAATTTAAAAAATACATGGCATAGGAATAAAGCCACAAAATGGCCCAGGTGAATAATTTTATTTTATATTTTTTATATAGATTTCTTTATTTCAGAGAGGAAGGAAGAGTGAGAGAAGATAGGAACATCAATGATGAGAGAGAATCACTGGTCGGCTGCCTTGTGCACACCCCCTTCTGGGGATTGAGCCCGCAACCTGGGCCTGTGCCTTTGACTGGAATCGAACCCCGCACCCTTCCGTCCACAGGCCGACACGCTATCCACTGAGCCACACCAGCCAGGCCAGAGGAATAATTTTAAAATCACTTATAATGCCATTACTTTACGACAATCTACTGGTTTCTCATCTCTCAGGAACGCAGGCGTTTTAGAAAGGAAACACCGGGTCGGGCAGGAGCTTCGGTAACTAACGGGTTTATAATACGAAGTGTCAGCACACCCCAGCTTCCCTGGAGACGGAGAAGGCCGGGCTGAGTGGGTTATGTGCGGACAGACGCGGGGGCACGTGCTGCCTCCGGGGGCCGGGCTCTGTGAGCCCCCGGCAAATCCCGCGGCGCTGGGAGAAGGGGCGTCTGCGCTGGCGCTCGGCCTGGCCGCCACCCGGCCACGCGGGCCCCACGGAGCCAGCCGGGCCCCAGGACCGGGACCGCCCGCCCGCACCGACCGGGGCGCCCTCGCGGCGTTCCTGCCTGTCGGACGCTTTGGGCGAGAGGCGGCCCACCCCCGCCCCGGCTCCCGGGGGCGGGCAGACGCCGTGACTGTGGCGGAGGCCGGGGCACCAGCCCGCCGCGCAGAGCGGCTCCGGGGAGGCGTGGCTCTCGGTCTCGTGTGAGGATGGCACTCGCGGCTGCGGCAGCAGCTCCAGAACGCCGGGGACGGAGGTGGGGCTGCTCTGGGCGGCAGGCGGCCTCCACCGGTGCCCTGGCTGCTGCCGAGAGTGCGTGTGACCGTGTGCGGCCGTGTGAGACCGTGTGTGACCGTGTGTGACCGTGTGAGACCGCGTGAGACCGTGTGAGACCGTGTGTGACTGTGTGAGACCATGTGTGACCATGTGAGATCATGTGAGACTGTGTGTGACTGTGTGTAACTATGCATGACCATGTGTGAGATCATGTGTGACCGTGTGTGACTGTGTGAGGCTGTGTGTGGCCGTGTGTGACCGTGTGAGGCTGTGTGTGACCTTTGAGACTGTATGATACCATGTGGGACCGTGTGGGACCTGTGAGACTGTGTGAGACTGTGTGTGGCCGTGTGTGGCCGTGTGTAACCGTGTGGGACCGTGTGGGACCGTGTGTGACCGTGTGGGACCGTGTGGGACCGTGTGGGACTGTGTGTGAGCGTTGTGACTGTCCACCCCTGAGCGGAGGCCGTGATCCCGGCCCAGCGAGTGGAGAGGCTGGTGTCCCGGCGGCCAGGACCACTCGGGAAGGGGGCGGGCCTGCGTTTACCGGGCGGCGGCCCCTCCCGGTACCTCGCGGGCCGCGCGGGCCACGGGCCGGAGTTCTGTCCCCTCCTGGCGCCCGGCGAAGCGCCCAGCACCCGGCGGCCTCCCGCGGGGCGGCCTGTCCATCCTCTTCACAAAGCTCTGCAGGAGGAGGACGGGCCGGTGAGGGCCGCGCTGGGCACCCTCACCGGCCTCATCGCTCTGGTCCCCGCCGGGCTCTGCGGCCACTGAAGGACCATGGGTTCCCCCTCCTGTCAGGGCGCCTGGGGCTGTGGGCTCCATCCCCGAGGGAGGGGGCAGGGGCAGCCGATCCATGTCTTCCTCCTCTCTCTCTCCCCCCGCTTCTTCCTCCCTTCCTCTCCCTCCCTCTCCCGGAAAGTCTTTTTTAAAAGTTTCCCCTATGAACTAAAATACTGGGGGAGAGAGAGATTTCCAAGAGGCTTTTACATCTGAAAAGTGGGACTCAGAGCAAGAAGACCTGGCCCATCCTCAGAGGCATCTCCCGAGCCTGAGAACACGTGACAGAGGCTGGTGTTTGTGTGCAGGAGGCAGGACGCGCTGCTCGGGCCAGAGGCGCCTGGGCAGAGGGGCTCCGCCTGCCCCTAAGAGCGAAAGGCTTTACCACCCGCGTCTCAGGCAGCAGACGGAGAGGACTGTGCGGACGCCACTCGCCCCACAGCGGCGAGATGAGACGCCCAGCTGCTCCGAGGCCCGGGGCCCGGCGGCGGCGGGTGGAGGGCGGGGCAGCTGCTGCGGACGGGCAGCTGCCGGCTATTTCAGGCGGCGGCGGCCGCGCCCGGTCAGCAAAGGGCCCGCGATGGCAGACCTGCCCCCACCCGCCAGGTGGGGCCTTCACTGCAGTGATGGCCCCTAACTGACGGAGGCGGGGCGGGGGGGCGGATGGCAGGGCTCGGGGTGCAAAATGCTTTGGGAAAAGATCGACTGCTGAACCTCGGAACGTGGGAGAGCCATTAGCACCCACGGGGCTCCGCCTCGCAGCCAGGGCCATGGTCAGTGTCCATGTGCGGCCGCTCCTCTGGGGGGGCGGTCTCCACAGCAGGCCGGGTGGGAGGAGCTCAGAGCCCCCGCTTCCTACCCCCCCACCTCCACCCCCCCCCACCCCGGGGGGCAGAGGAGACACAGGCCGCCGGTCCCCAGCCCTGCACGTGCCGATGGGGCGGCCGGGCGTGTGCTCACCAGCAGCTCGCGGTCCATGACGTAGGGCCTGGCGGGCGAGCCGTCGTGCGTGTGCAGGTCAGCGGCAGGCACAGGACAGGACGCTGTGCGCCACCAGGGAGGCGAGGGCGGCGGCCAGGAGCAGCGGCAGGGCCCACGCCTGCAGCGCACGGTGGTAGTTGAAGGCCATCAGCCCCGAGAACACGGTCAGACACGCCGCCAGCACCTGCCGGGGCGGGAGCGGCTCACGGCCTAGGACCGCGGAGCGCTTCAGAGAGCGCGTCCGTTCCCGCAGCTCCACACGTGTGCGCGTGCGTGTGGGACCGTGTGCGTGTGCGTGACCAAGTGCACACGTGCGTGTGGGATTGTGGGGGGCGCATGTGTGTGCCTGGGTGTGCGTGGGGGACTGCGTGGAGGGAGGACTGCACGTCGGCACGCGGGGACAGGGAGGGGACGAGGACATGGAGCTGTGATGGGGAAGCAGCCGCCGGAGGAGGGAGAGGGCTGTGCGTCCCCCCGTCGGTGCCCCGTCCGCGTGTACTTTGGGCCCTGAGACCTCAGGCTCGCCCTGCACTGTGCCCTCAAGATAAACGAGTGGTGGCAACATCCCTGAGCCGGCACACTGCCCTTAGCACACACGGGGTCACAGGTCACAGGTCACAGCTGTGCTTCCGCAGCGACCGTCACACGGAGCCTCTCGGCCTGGCAGAGCCCAACGTGTGCGTGAGTCACACCCGGCTGCCAGGCCCAGGCGTGTCGTGGCGTGTCACTGACCACAGCTCACCGGGACAGCAATGCAGAGAGAGATCAGGGCTAACCCCCTGAAGGCCAGAGAGGCCGGACTGAGCCCGCGGCACCCGCAGCTCTCACAGGGATGCACACCCTCACCCTCACCCGCCGCAGCCAGGACACAGGCATAGGCTGGAGCCTCTCCGGAGCCCGGGGAACGGAAACGGGGAACCAGCCCGCGGGGTCCGTGGGGCGGCCAGAGCATTGCACTCCGCACACATGGGCCAGCGGCGGGGCTCCGGGGCTGAGCGTCCACCTAGGAGCCAGGAGGTCAGGGCACAGGCCCGGGTTGCGGGATCCATCCCCAGGGAGGGCGTGCAGGAGGCAGCCGATCCATGACCCTCTCTCATTACTGATGCTTCTCTCTCTCCTCTCGGTTCCTCTCCGACCTCAGTGAAAGTAAGTCTTTAAAACGCACACGGGACGGGGGTGAGGAGGTGCCGGGAAGCAGTGCAGTCTGAGGGCGGGAGAGGGGGTTGAGGGCGGGACACAGAGCAGACCCTGGAGGGAGCTGAGCGCCTACACGCGTCCAGGACCCACGCTCATGGCCACTTATCCTGCAGCCAGTGCCATTCCTATGCGGCTGGCACGATACGTCAGTGCTTTCCTTTCAAACAGAGCTACACAGCGCACACGTCCACTTCCTGCCTTTGGGCCCTTTCTTCAAGATCAGCTTCCAGAACGGGGATCGCTAAGTCAAAGAGAGCGTGTGTGTGCGTGTGTGTGTGTGTGTGCGTGTGTGTGCATGCGTGTGTGTGCATGCGTGTGTGTTCACATGAGGGGGTTTCTTGGGCCCTGTTTCCGAAGCACCTTCCCCTGTGACCATAGCACCTTTCCCGGGAGCAACAGCGCCCGCGGCCCCAGAGGGAGCACGGCGGCCGAGTCCCCGTCAGACAGCCCGCGAGGCGCAGGGCGTGGGAAGTGCGTCTGCCGGCGTCAGTCACGGCCTCGCCCCCCGGCCTCTGACCCCGGGAGAGGGGCAGCTCTGGCCGCACCCAGACGGAGGGCAGGAGGGCAGGGCCGGCTCCCAGGCCACCCCCAGGGGTCCCCACCTCTAACACCCCTCCCCCAGAGCCACGGCACGTTGTCAGTGACGGGGCGGAGCTGGGGCATGGATGGGGTGCACAGCCGTGCCCGCCTCCTGCAGATCCGGGATACGCCCCGCAGGGCCCCGCGGCCCTCCCAGGGGTCCCAGCACTCCCGCCGTGACCCCCGTGGAGGAGGGGCCTGCCGCGGGCGGACGGGTGCTGAGGACACTTGGGGAGAGGCCGCAGGGCCCCTCCTGAGCCCGGACCCGGGGATGGCCCAGCAGGCGGGAGCCAGCGCCCGGGGCTGCTGAGTGGCGGCAGGAGACACCCCCCCCCCCCACCCCCGCCTCGTGTGGGGCCGGACGAGCAGGTGTCCCCATTCCTTTCCCTCTAAAGCACAGCGGCAGCGGCACGAGGACAGCTGCTGGGGATTACTGCCCGGGAACACGCCTCGCCGCAGGCCACCCAGCACACGTGTGTGCTCCTCTGGCGCCGCACACGGGCGTGAGCACCAGCTGCGCCCGGAACCCCTCCCGTGCCATGGGGGGCCGTGTCCCCGGAGCCGCCGCGGCCCCCAGATAGCGGCCCCCGGAGGCCACGTCCGTTACCCAAACAGCGGAGCCCCTAAGCGCGGCCACTCCCTCCCACGGCCGGCCAGGCACAGGCACGGCTCCCGCTTCCCTGGGAGGCCCTGTTGCCACGGGAGCGGAGGGGAGAGGAGCCACCGGGCCGGCCGGGGGGCGTGGGATGGGCCACGTCCTGGCACAGGGAACACCGGGAGCCTGGCCACTGATGGGGGGACCCCGTGGGGGGCAGGGCGAGGCTCTGGGCTGTTCCCTGGGCTCCCACGGAGGCTCGAGGACAGACCCACGTGAGGCGCAGCGAACAGCCCGGCCCTGGTGGGTCAGGGAACCAGGTCCCCTCCCCCCACCGCCCCTGGAGCCGCCCTGAGGCTCTGGAGAACGGAGGGCCAGAGCGCGGCTCCGCGGTCAGAGGCAGAGGGCTCAGGGCGTGGGGGAGCGGCGAGAGGTGCGGGGTGGGCAGCACTGCTGCTGGCGGCCGCAGCCCGGGCCTCCCCCTGGCGCCGCGTCCTGGCAGCTGGCAGTCTCCACGGAAGCCGGGGCTGCAGCCTCTGCCCGAGGGCCAAGAGCGCACTCTGGGCGCCCAGGCCCCTTGGAGCCCCGGGAATGTCCTGTGCCCCCCCCCCCATGGGTTTCCCGGCCAGCATCGCTGCGGACAGCAGCCCGTGGCCCCGAGCGAGAGGGGTGCGCCCGGGGAGAGAGCCAGAGGCCCGGCCCCGCGCTGGAGTCTCTGCTGCTCGGCGTCCCCTCCCCGTCTGCCCGAGTGCGAAGGTCGGACAGAGCACGGCTGAGTGGCGGCCGGGCGGGCAGAGGTGCGAGGCGCACCTGTCGCCTCTCCAGGGAGACACGTCCGGGACTGATCCTGCCCCTCCCCCTGCGAGGGGCCGAGAGCCGGCCTCGGCCTGGGTGTCCCCAGCAGCCGCGGCCACGGCCTCCCCTCCCCCCCCCCCCCCCCGGACCAGGGGGCAGGGCGGCTGTGAGCCGCGGAGCTCCTGGGTGTTCCCTCAGGAAGACGGTCTGGGCTCGGCCACGTGGGGGGGGGGGGGGGGGGACCTGAGCCAGGAGGTCCCCGTCAGGGCCCAGGCCGGTATCAGGCTCAATCCTGTCGGGTGTGCAGAAGGCAGCCAGCCACTGTTGGTGCACTGGTGTTCTCTCTCTCTCCCCCCACTCTTCTCTCCCTCTTCCTCTCTCTCCCTCCCCATCTTCCTCTCTCTCTCTCTTCTCTCCCTCTACCTCTCTCTCTCTCTCTTCTCTCCCTCTTCCTCTCTCTCTCCCTCTTCCTCCCTCTCTCTTCCTCTTCCTCCCCCCCTCCCTCTTCCTCTTCCTCCCTCTCTCTCTCTCTCTCTCCCCCCCCCCCCCCTTTTCCTCTCTCTCTCTCATCAATTAAAAAGCAGAAGAGGAGTGCCTGGCTCTGGTGGGGAGAAGTGGCTCCCCTCAGCACCGCCCAGCGCCTGCCACACAAAACAAGAAACACAACGCGGCCCCTGCTCTTTTCACTCTGGTTTCCAGGGCGATCTCCCCAGCAGCTCGCTCCGGTGCCAGGAAACTTTCCAAAAGGCCAAATTCCTGGCCTCCGGCTCAGCTCACTTTCCTTCCCCTGCCAAGCCAGGCGACGCAGCGCTGACCACCATTTCCCAGCATCCCCCGGTCCCCGAGGTCGGGCTCTGCTTTCCAGCAGTTCATCCCGACGGCAGGTGCCCTCACCCCGTCCAAATTCCCGTCAATTCTCTTTTTCTTCCTCCTCCTTCTCTGCTTTCTCCATCCCTCACCCCTCAGGCCGCCCAGCTGTGCCCAACCAGGAGGCACAAATCTGGCCCTTCCGACCATGCAAATTTGGACCCCTCATTTGCATAGAAACGGACCAATCAGGAACCAGGACAGGAACATACTCTACAAGAGCCCACCTCTCTTTGGTCTCCAGGGAGAGCACTTCCGGTTTCTGATGGGCCACGTACCCCCGTCTGCATTGGTCGCTGGCAGTGACCCTTTTTGTTGATAACAGGAGGCCTCCTGCACCAGCATCACTATCAGACTCCACGGGACCGGGCTCCATGGAATCAGACTCCACGGGATCGGACTCCACAGGACTGGACTCCACGGGATCGGACTCCACGGGATCGGACTCCACGGGATCGGACTCCACGGGATCAGACTTTACAGGATCGGACTCCACGGGACCGGACTCCATGGGACCGGGCTCCACAGGACCAGACTCCATGGGACCGGGCTCCACGGGACGGGAGCCTGTTTACAGGCTGATGCTCTGCAGCTGGATCGGGCCACTGAGCCTGCCGCACCTTCACCAGGGTGACAACGGTGTGGCTGATGCTGAGAAGGTGGACACCTCTGAACTCCCAGGGGGGAAGGCGGGGAGGTACAAGACCAGGGCCCACCTCTCTTCGCCCATCTCTCCCCACCGTCCACAGGGAGCCCTCGGCTTCCGCAGGAGGGTCATGGAAGGACCCTCCGTTCACAACCACAGCCAGGGGAGGGCAGCTCAACTCAGGCCCATGGAGCCACAGGCCAGCACGTGTGCCTTTTGTTTAAAAAATATTGTCATTGACTTCAGAGAGGAAGGAAGGCGGGGGGGCGGGGAGAGACACACATCAGTGATGAGAGGGAGCCATGGATCGGCTGCCTCCTGCAGGCCCCACACTGGGGATCGGGCGAGTGGAGACTTACCTGGTGGAGGTGGCACAGGTGTCCGTCCAGGCAGCAGAGGCAGCGGGAGCAGCACCTGAGCAGGCACCTGGACCAGGCGCTCCGCTGCGGGTCAGGAGCAGAAGCAAAGAACAGAGTCAGGGCACCTGGAGGGAAGGCGAGGGGCAGGCTCTGCCGCGCCTTCTACCGGGGCTCACACAGCGGGGGATGCCCCGCAGCATCGCTCAGAGTGCGAGAAAGCCCTGCTGCCCACGCCACGGCCACTGATGGTTGTCGTTATTATTACTGCAGGAGGCACTGCTGGGGATGTGGCCTGCGAGATTGCCTGCTGTGGGAGTGCTGCTCAGCCTGGTCAGCCAAGCAGCTCCTGTGTTGATTGTCTGCCTCCTGGTGGTCAGTGCATGTCATAGCGACTGGCCAACCAGTCGTTCTGTTTAATTGCTGGGCTTTTATATATATAGATATAGATATAGATATAGATATAGATATAGATATAGATATAGATATAGATATAGATATAGATATAGATATAGATATAGATTCCTGACGACCCAAGTATCTCCCTCCTGGGCTCACCTGTTATACCACTGTCACCCTCAACAGGAAGGGAAGAGGGTTCGCACATATGTACTATCAGAGGTAAACTCTAGCCCCTACTTGGCGTAAAAACCTCCCTCCCTTCACCTCCCTTCCAGTGTCTCCAGTGAGAAACTTTGCTTTTTCAAACCAGATCAGCGTCGTGACAAATTCACGCCCCAAAGTCAGTAAAACAAAGTATGCATTGCAGACGCCAGTCATGTGGTCACGTGAAAACAAGGTCCCAAGTCTAACTCTTTGGGGAAACGGACCCGACAGTGAGACGTGCAGGGCTGCGTGTTAAGAGAAGTTCGTCCAGGAGATGCCGCCGGACTGTGTGATTACAGAGCCTCGGAGGAGGGCGGCGGTGCAGCGTCCGGGCCCAGGTTTCCCGAGAAGCTGACAACAGCCCGGCTCGGCCTCGGGGAGGCCAGGAGCACCGGCCTTCGCCGGACGCTCTCCTCCCCTCAGGACTCACTGGCGGGAGACGGGTCTGGGGCCGCTCAGCCTGGCTGCTGTGGGTGTGCCATTTACCCCGAAGGCCACCAGGGCAGCCTGCAAGGCCGAGGAGCATGTCCTCCTGAGCCTGGGAGGGATGTTTCCCAGCAGGCACCTAGGGCCACGGGGCTTGGGCTGGTACGTGACCTTTCTCACCTCTGCCCCAGGGACGGCTGACTTCTTTACCCCGAGGGCTGCGCTGCCCCAGAGCGTAAGGTGCCGCGGCACCAGGAGGGGGCGAGGTGCTAACTGCTCACTCACTCACTCATGATTACACACACACACACATGCACGCATACAAATACACATCGATGTCTCTGTCTACATCTCTGTCTCTGTCTTTACACACACACACACACACACACACATACAAATACACATCGATATGTCTCTGTCTACATCTCTGTCTCTCTCTACACACACCACACACACACATACACATACAAATACACATCGATATGTCTCTGTCTACATCTCTATCTCTATACACACACACACACGGCACAGGCTCCCGGCACCGCCCTTCGGCATGTGAACATTTCAGAGCTGACGGCAGGGAGACCCTGCGGGCTCCAGAAGCTTCCTCTCCCAGGAACTTTGGAGGAGGGCCTTGTCCGGAGTGGCCCAGAAAGAATGCCCTCCGGCCTGTTTATACGCAGGGCAGACGGCTAATCACTGAGCATCTGCTCCGGCCGCTGGTGGCATCGGCCTCCGCTCCAGCTCAGAAGGCCCTCGCCCCTCACCTCCTTCCTGTCTGAGCGTCCCGTGTGCGTGGCGCTCCCATACACACACGTGTAATTAAATGGGGCCCTTTTCTCTTGTGAGCCTGTCTCATGTCTATTTTTTTTTCATTTTTTTAAATTTTTTTTTTTAGTATTTTTTAATTGATATCAGAGAGAAAGGGAGAGGGAAAGAGAGAAGCATCAATGATGAGAATCATGAATCGGCTGCCTCCTGCACTCCCCACACTGGGGATGGAGCCCACAATCCGGGCCTGTGCCCTGATGGGGAATGGAACCCTGACCTCCTGGTTCCTAGGTCGATGCTCAGCACTGAGCCACGCTGGCCGGGCTCATGTCTGTTCTCTTTAGATCAGCCAGCAGGATGGAAGGAAGTTCCTCCCACATAAACACACACAGGGCTGTCTATTCTGTTCTAGACACCTCCTCCAAGGCCCCTATCATCGAAGGGTAAGTTTCAAACGCAGGAGACAAAGCAGCTGGATTCCACCTGGAGGTGGAAATGCCCCTTTAATTCCCAAAATGTGTGCATCTCTTTATCCCTTGAAATTCGGCCCTGAAAGTCTCACTATAGACTATTTCCCCTAAAAAAGCTCCTTTTTAAAGCAGGCACACACAGTGCTCACAGAGCAGCACCTTCCAGCCAAACACAGGGTCACGGTGACCGGGTGGCTACGCCGCCTGCATTCCGATAGGAGCCTGGGCAGCCTGAGGGGAATCCACCCGGCCCCCCACTGGCGCCCGCGCACACCCGAACGTGGACTTTAACACTCGGACCCGGGGCGGCCGCCTGAGAGCACAGGAGGCAGCCTTCGGGCCCAGCCGGGCGGCACCCAGACCCAGGGCTGGAGTCAGGGGGTGAACTCTGACCCTGGCTGGGGGGGGGGGTGGGGGGGGTGGCGGGGGCGGGGGGGGGCAGTGCTGGGAAAGTCCCACCTGCCTGCCCTTGGCCGGGAACAGCCTGCGCCCAGCTGTCCTCTGGGGCTCCAGTTCCACCGCCATTCATAACCAAATGGCAGGGGAAGGCCGCCAGGGAGCTGCCCGCACAAAGGCCCACAGTGCTAGGCTCTGGAGCTGAGATTGGGGTCACCTCGCCCGTTTCTCACTCTCAAGCGCGCTCGCTTTCTCTCTCCCTCTCCCTCCCTCCCATCTCTCCCTTTCCCTCTCCCTCTCTTCCTTTCCCTCTCCCTCTCTCCCTCCTTCTCTCCCCCCCCCTCACACACACACACACACACACACACACACACACCAGTGACTCCCCACAGATACCTTTAGGAAACGCAAAAGGAAAGAAACACTTTAGCCTTAAAACACAAACAAATACTGTTCTAACCTTGTATCATATTTTTCTCCCTTAAAAAAAAAAGCATCTAAATGTCCTAAAAAAACAGTTTACACTTTCCTCGAATCCCTCCAGTTTGCTCAGTGTGTAAACAAGAAGGCAGGCGCCCACTGGGAACTCCTCCCCCACCCGCCTCCCCGCTGTGGAGCGGGGAAGCACAAACAGCCGCTGGACGGAGTTTGCAGGGGCGGGGGGGGGGGGGGGGGGGCGATGGCAGTGGCCTCGGGGCCCGCCCTCCGCGGCCCCCCGGCCTCACCGTGCCCTGCAGGGTGCTGGAGATGAGGGTGAGGGCAGCCTGTGGAGCCCTCACCGCGGGGGTCAAGGTGAGCAAAAGCAACCCTTTGGCCACTGTGCCCGGGGGTAGCAGAGGAGGGTGGAGAGAGACACAGGAGGGGGCGGTTGGGAGGGTCCCTGCGTTCCTGGGGCAGGAGGAGAGGACAGCGTTTACACCGGCCTGAGGGGAGCCACCACTTGTGCCGACGGGATGGCACCAACCGTGCCGGTCAGGAGGGGGCCCGGCCCGGAGGGGGACCAGCCCGGAGTGGGGGCCGGAGTGGGGGGCCGGAGTGGGGGCCCGGAGGGGGGGCCGGAGTGGGGGGCCCGGCCTGGAGTGGGGGGCCTGGAGTGGGGGGCCGGGAGTGGGGCCGGGAGTGGGGCCCGGCCTGGAGTGGGGGCCCAGCCTGGATATGCAGGTGCCCAACATGGATATGCAGGTGCCCAGCAGTGCGGTCCCCACACCTCAGCCACTGGGGGAAGAGCATTTCCTGGGCTGATTTCTCCTGTTGGTGGCACTTAACGCCCTAAACATAGAACCGAAAACTTTAAAACACTGGTGGGGCCCTGGCTGGTCTGGCTCGGTGGATAGTGTCAGCCTGCGGACCAAAGGGTCCCAGGTTCGATTCCGGTCAAGGGCGTAAGTCTGGGGTTGCGGGCTCGATCCCCAGGGTGGGGCGTGCAGGAGACAGCCGATCCATGATTCTCATCATTGATGTTTCTCTCCCTCTCCCTTCCTCTCTGAAATCAATAAAAATACATTACATAAATAAAAGGCGGGTGGGGTAAGAGAAACCAGGCACTGGTTCCCTCTTTGCAGCAGCCACCCCTGCACCCCCTCCTGTAAGCCGCCTGGTAGCCTCGTTTTCATGCTCGGAGCGTTCCCTGGGACTGTGCAAGCTACAATCGCACGGGAACTCTGCCCGCCCGGCTGGGAGGTTAGGATCCGGGGACTGGGCCGGTGGCCAGGGAGGGCCGGCGCTCCCCGCGGGCGGCTGGCGGGAAGTCTGGCTTCCGCAGCGCCCGGGCTCCTGACACCCGGCGGGCCCCTCCCGCCCCGCGGGGCTCCCCGTGGAGTCATTTTCGGGACAGGATGTGTGCTGACACAGCTCCGAGCACCCGCACACAGAGCCAACTCCACCGGCAGGAGGAGAGGGGCTGGGCCTGCTCCCAGCCCAGCCCAGCCCGAGGGGAACCGCGGCCAGCCTGACGGCCCTCCCTCCTCATCCTGCGAGGCCAGGCCCTTCCCAGAAGCCACTGCTCCGCCCAGAGGGAGCCGGCCGCTGCCAGGGTCTCCCCGCCAGGCCAGGTTCGGAGGGGGCCTGCCTGCCAGAGGAAGGGGCTTGGCTGCGGTTTCCGGAGTTGGTCAGCCGTCCAGGCGGGAGCAGAATGTTTAACTCGGCGTCCTTCCCGTCCTTCCCGTCCTTCCCATCCTTCCCGGGGGAGGCAGCGCCTGGGAGCGAGCTGATGGGAGCCGGGGACCTGGCCACAGGGCGGCCCGGCCAGGAACATCTGACACATTCCTCCCTGTCCTCGTTTTACTTTCCTTTCTTTTAAAGAAGAATGCTGACGTTGCCCTTAAGCCTGTGTGCCTCCGGACTCCTCAGGACAGAGGGCACCCCTGCTTCCCCCAGCTGGGCCTGTGCTTCCTGCCGCTCCCGGGTCCTCAGCCACGGACACCCCGCCCCGCCGTGAGGATGCAGACTCCGCTCACACGGCCTCCTCCTCCCTCCCGCTCAGCAGTCACACCGAGGCTGCCCGACAGTCCTCTCCCGGCGGCAGTGAGGCGTAACCGACGGGCAACACTGGCTGAGCGTCCACCTGGGAGCCGGGTCGCGGTCTGATCCCCGTCAGGGCGCGGGCCCGGGTGGCAGGCTCCATCTCCAGGGCGGGGCCGGCAGGAGGCAGCCGATCCATGATTCTCTCTCAGCATTGATGTTTCTCTCTCCCCCTCTCCCTTTTTTTTGGAAATCAATAAAAATATATATTTTAAAAAAACAACAACAAAAAACCCAGCCGCTTCGGGGCAGGAGGTGCCTGCTCAGGACACAAGCCCCGCCCCCCTCCACTCTCTTCCCCAGAAGCAGCCTGTTGTCTGCTCGCGGGGAGCCGAGGGGGTGGCCCAGCGGGGGCTGAACTTCCTGTCAGCGTCCAACCTGTTCCTGTCCCTGACCTGCCTCTTTAGCCCCAGGTGTCGCCATTGCCCCGCGTGGAGAGTCGCCAGGCAGGTGAGGTGAGGTGCGTGGGTGTGTGCAGCCTCAGGCACCGTGAGGTCACGGGTGTGAACACTGAAGCATCGTGTGGAACGGGGAGGCAGGGAGTCACGCCCTAGCACGCATGTGAACAGGAACTTTAGATCATAGCTCCATGCAGTTCCCTGAGGATGGAACGGGTTCTCCGAGCACACTCCCCTCATTTTATACAGGACCCCGAGGTGCGTCCCACACGGCCCCGGCGTCCCACACGGCCCAGCGCGGCCATGGCCCAGCACGGAGCTGGTGGGAGCGACACTCACAGGAGGCCCTGCCTCTCCGCTCTCCCCCCTCCACGCAGCCTGTTTCCCCGTCTGGCTTCCTGCTGAATTTTCTGTCTTAAAGAGCGTGGACCTGTGGCAGATGGAAGGGACATCATTTCTTTTCGCCACTAAATAAGCACCCAGAGTTTTGGCTTCATTTAGCTCTTGCCAGTCCCTTCGAGGGGTCATGTCCGAACTGCAAAATTTCTGGGAGTCGCACAATGTGACGACACAAGCAAGCCGGCAGGGGCAGGAGGAGGAGCTGGAGGAGCAGGAGAAGCAGGGGCAGCAGGGACAGCAGGAGCAGCTGGAGTAACGAACAGCTGGAGCAGCAGGAGCAGTTGGAGCAGCTGGAGCAGCAGGAGCACAGGAGCTGGGCCTACCTGTGGAAGTAGCAGGTGGCCACGGCGCCCGCCACCGCCATGTGCTGGCAGGCGAGGATGAAGTCGCTGGTCCAGATGAGGCCCAGGAGGTGGCACCCCCACATGTAGCGAAGGCCCCAGAGAGGCTGGTACTCCACCCGCCCACCTTCGGTGACCCGGGCCGCTCCTAAGGTTAGAAGGCAGACACGCTTACACCAGCAAGCCCGAGCACCGCCCCACAGGCCCACCTCCTCCCCCGCCTCTGGCATCCGTGGAACACAAACACCCAGGACCGTGTCAAGTGCCCACCCACCGCCCGCCCACCCCCCCCAAATCTAAGATCTCCAAACAAAAGCTAAACATCCTGAACGCATTCACCTTGTGAGCACAACAAACCACAGTTACCCTCCACACCACTCTGTGAGACAGACAAGCCTCAAGGCCGAGCCCACCCCGAGCTGCGGGACCGCGGGACGGAAGCCCGCGTCACGAAAAGTGTAGCCTTTATAAAAGCGGCCAGGTGCAGGGACGGGGCAGTCAGCAGGGGGCAGCGGCTGACGTGACAGGTCAAGGCCCGCGCGGGCCTCAAACCCTGGGATCCTGGCAGTGGACGTCCTGGGCAGCGTCTCCTGCTTGCTCTCTGCGTGGTCACCGGCGGTTGCCGCCTTCCCTCCCGGCCGGCGCTCTCCGCTCTCGTACCAACCGGCACTTTGGACCACTGACTCCCGTGTTGGGGGTGGGGGGCAGACCTGTGCATTGCAGGGTGTTCAGCAGGGTCTGAGGCCTCTCCCCATTCCATGCCAGGAGCATCCTCCTGCCCCGCCCCCAGCCCTGCCAGCCCCAATGTCTCCAGACTGCCAAGCGCCAGCCACCGGTGAGACAACCCAGCGCCTGGGACCTCTGCTCGGGCTCCTGCCAGTGAAAGCCTCGGGAAGACCCAGGCGGGCTGCCTCCGGCCCATGGCTGCCCTCTCCTGGGCGGCCGAGGCCCTGCAGTCAGGAACCCGCCAGCACCGGCTGTTTTGTTGCTCAGCTGTGTCACAGTGTAGCCATAGGAAGTGCAGGGAGTTTAGGGACCAGGCCCGGGATGCCACGGTCTGTGATCTGGTCTGTGATCTAAGGAAGGACTTGGCTCCAGGCTCAGCTTCTACACGTGTCAGAAGCCCCGGGGGCAGTGGCCACGGGCCTGGGAGGAATGGTCACCCCTCCGCCCTAACCCTAAGCCACCCCAACCCTAAGCCACCCCCCACACCCTCTCTCTCACCGACTAGAAAGCATCTCTTCAGAGATACCTTCTTTTTTTTTTTTAATATATATATATATATTAAATATATTTTATTGATTTTATACAGAGAGGAAGGGAGAGAGATAGTTAGAAACATTGATGAGAGAGAGTCATCGATCAGCTGCCTCTTGCACACCCCCTACCGGGGATATGCCCGCAACCAAGGTACATGCCCTTGACCGGAATCGAACCCGGGACCTTTCAGTCCCCAAGCCGATGCTCTATCCACTGAGCCAAACCGGTTTCGGCCAGAGACACCTTCTTGCTTTACGAGAATCTATCCCATCTTTTAAAAGCTCTACCGGGTCCCCCTGTCCTCCTCCGGCTGCCCCGCCCTTTCTCCTGCGAAACCCAGAACCAGCTGCTCCTCAGGCCCAAAGAGGAGAGAACGTCCCGCTTCCCAGGCCCAGGCCTGGCCCTCCAGCCGTGGGAGGCTCAGGGCCCACACACCGTCCCCGCAACAGGGCGGGCCCCCACTTCACCTGCGGTGCCCAGGCTCAGCAGCACGGCCACCCAGAGCGCCCAGAGGCGGAGGAGGAGGGCGCCCGTCCACAGCGGCGGGAGCAGCAGGGCGGGGCAGCGGCCAATGGCCTTGTTGGTGACCCGCGGGAGCCCCACCGCCCGCGTCACCCCTCTCCCCAGGGTGAAGATCAGCAGCAGCAGGACGGCCTGGCGAGGAAGGGGTTAGATGCGCCACGTGGCCCCTGGGGAGGAGGCTGGGCCCCCCCTCCCCCGCCTGTCCCTGCACCACAGGCAGCCCTGCCGCCCACACCCTCCAGAGCCCACGGCGCGCCCCGCACTGCCCCCGGGCGAGGCCCCCCGCGGGACACAGGGTGCCCGCCCTACGGCCGTCTCGCACTGGAATCAGGTTTGCGAGCCTGACGGGACGCTTGTTCTCAGGGGACGGGGCCGGAGACCGCACGGCTAAAGGATGAAAAGGCTCAGGGGCCTGTGTGTGCTTTACCGCCCGCTAAAAGTGTCCCCTGCGTTAGCAGTCACACCCGGCACGGGTGAGTGAGGGTGAGTGAGTGATGGGATTATGAGATTGCCCCCCGTGGTTCAGGAGGAACCTAGAAGGCAGAGGCAGGTAATCTGTTCGAGATTACATAAGTAGCTACAGATAAAGACTTCACCCACACCGAGGCAGCCTGACCCCAGGGCTGGGTATCCTCACGGTTATAAATGCATCCAGGACGGACACGTGATGGTCAAGGGCAGCGGGTCGGCAACCTCATCAGTCAACAGAGCCAAATAGCAACAGCACAACGACGGAAATTTCTTTGGAGAGCCACATTTTTTAAACTTAAACTCCTAACACCACTTCTTCAACATAGACTCGCTCAGGCCGTGGCATTTTTGTGGAAGAGCCACATGCAAGGGGGCAAGGAGCCGCATGTGGCTCGCGAGCCGTGGTTTGCTGACCTCGGGTCAAGGGAAATGGAAAAAACATCTGTGTGAAGGTGCAGAAGATCACAGTGTGAATATGCAAACTCTAAAGAAACAAACGGAATGGCTGGTTACAATACAAAGGCCAACGTCAATGGATTCCACTTGGCCACAGAGTTGCTGCTCTCCGGGGCCACCCACGCGGCTGCAAAGGGTCAGAGTTCTTTCCGCAGCCGTGTGGCATCCCGTGTGCATGTACCACAGCTTTACCCACTCATCCCTTGGACTTGCACAAAGCTTAGCTTTGCAAATTGCACTGCTCTGCACGGGGTGTGTGTGTGTGTGTGTGTGTGTGTGTGTGTGTGCATGCGTTCTTTCTGACGGGTGTTTCAGATTTCCTGGGACATATTCCTAGCAGTGGGATCACTGGGTCACAGGGGAGATCCATTTGAAATTAAAACTTTTTAGATAAGAAAGCAGTCTACGTGGGTAGTCACCCCCCAGGCCAGTGTCCTCCCAAAGATCAACTTCTGTCTTTACTGAGCCTGCTGTCTTTTTGACCTAAGATAGCACACCTTGGGAAGGTCAGGGGAACTAGTAACTTCCCTTTTCCAAACCCCTCAGGGCACAACCTGGGCCCAGGGTGGAGACCACAGATTCTCCCATTGTCTTTGTTATCACATTAATTGTTGACAGTTAACTACCCTGCACCCACCTGTGTAAGGCAGCACCCTGGCCATCATTTCACTTTCTATCCAATCCCAGGGGTTCTCCCTCCCCCCTCCCCCCCCCCCCCCCGCCCTTTGCTTTCTCCCACTTCCCTAAATCACCACTCGGGTCCCCTCCTGGGCCGTAAAGTACAAACGAGGTGAAAACCCGCCGTTCTCAGGGACATTACCCAGTTCATGAGATCCTCCGTCCGGGCCATTGTCAGCAGTTTGCTCAAATAAACTCACAAAACTTCTTCCAAGTCTGAATGTTTCTTATTTAACAAAGGCGTGCATCCTGGCTGCCATGTGAGGACCACAGGCCCCTTTACTGCCGTTTCCTCCTGCTCAGCCGGTTCCCACCCGCTGTCCTCACAAACGCTGCAAACAGCCCTGCCTGTTGGGTCCCGGGCCTCTGGCTGACCTGCTCCCTGCAGACAGCTCCGCGCTCCCTCCTTTGCCCACAATACCCAGAGGAGTGACCGGCAGGGCCAGGCAGGGGGGCTGGCTGGTGTGCCCACGCCTGTGTACAGCTTGAGTCCCGCCAACTACACCCGGAATCCCCAGGCAGCCTCGCTGTGCCCCAGGCTCCCCGTGCCTCCCAGGTAAAAGCCATACTTCCCCTGCCTGTCAGCGAAGGTGGTTGGGTGCCTGGCCAAATACGTTTATATTTCTTTAAAAATATATTTGATTTTTTTTTTTTTTTTTTTTACAGGGAGGAAGGGAGAGGGATAGAGAGCCAACTGCCTCCTGCACACCCCCCATTGGGATGTGCCCACAACAAAGGTACATGCCCTTGACCGGAATCGAACCTGGGATCTTTCAGTCCGCAGACTGACGCTCTATCCACTGAGCCACACCAGTTAGGGCCAAATATGTTTCTATTAATAAACTCACAATAACAGTAAAAATAAAGCCTCATCCATTGCCTTTAGGCGAGTCTAGGGCAGAGTCGTTACCTCGGAAACTGGTAATAAATGGACGGGCAGGGCCGAGCACGGGCGCCGCCTCCCCAGTAACCACACTCGGGGGGGGGCCCCCCCGCAGGACTAACGTGCGGGAGGAGCGGCAGGCTTTGGGGTGTCAGTTCTCCAACACACCACAGAGGGGCGCCCCGACACCAGCTCCTCCCAGTGCAGAGCGCCTGCACCTGAGCCCCGGCCTGGGCGCCCCGCGGGGAGGAGAGGAACCAGCCGGCTGACACCATGGCCGCCGCCGGCACAACCAGGAGCGGGAAGGTCCCCGCTAGTTCATGGGAGTCACCGGCACCGGGGCCGCAGGTCCCGCCTGGGCGCCTCAGCCGGCCTCCGGCAGGTCAACGCGCCGCACCGGCCCGGAGCCCGCCCCGCCTCCCGCCGCCCGTGCGGGCCCAGCGCGCCCACCGGCCCTTCCGAGCATGCGCAGGAAGTTAGGCGTCAGCGCAGCGCGCGCGCGCGCGCGGCACCTGCGCGGCAGGCAGGGCCGAACCGCGTGCGCGGCTGCGCGGCGGAGAGGGTGGGACCTCGGGCGCGTGCGCGGCGGGCGGGCGGGCCCTAGGGCGCGTGCGCGGCAGGCCAGGCCGTCTCTAGGGCGCGTGCGCGGCGGGGAGGGCGGAGCCTCTGGCGCGTGCGCGGCAGACCAGGCCGACTGTAGGGCGCGTGCGCGGCGGGGAGGGCGGGGCCCCGGGCGCGTGCGCGGGGCCGCGCAGTGCCACAGACCTGCCCGCGACCGGCATGACGGGCTGGGCGCTCGCTGCCGCCCCCGCCTCGCTGCCGCGCCATGGAATGCCTGCGGGGCCTGCCCCGGCTCCTGCCGCGCGCGCTGCGGCTGCTCCCGCGCGGCCTGTGCACTCCAGCCTGGGGCCTGGCCCCCGCGCGCGCCACCGGGCCCCTCGGCGGGAGCTGGGCCGCACCGCCCGGCGCACCGCGCGGGCCCCGCCTGGCAGGTACGGCCCCGCCCCCAGCCCGGACGGCGCGGTGACCTCGGGGCCGCAGCCCGGCCCGGCCTCCTCGCGGACACCGGGCCGAGCTCCCGCCCCGAGCGCCCGGGGCGCCTTTGGCTTTTAAGCCCAGCGTCGCCCTTCCTCATCGTGACCGCTGGGAAGCCCAGATCGGGCTCCGCCGCCTAAACACTTGGATGAGTTTCTTCCTTGCGGGCGCGGTTCCGTGTGTCCCGGGAAAGGGGTGGGTCGCCCTGCGGGGACTTGAGGGAAAAACCGCGCCGAGTAAGGACGAACTTTGGTTTCAAGTGTGGCCGAAGGAGGAACCGGAGTTGGTGTGTCTTCACCGGACGATAAAGCGCGACGATCGCCGGCATTTCCGCCAACCGGAGCGCGCGGTGCTTTGAAGCCTTAGGCGTCCCCTTATCGCGCTGCCGGTAGATACGTGTGCTCAGCGCTCCCCACGCAACCCAGCGTCTCCACCTCCTTCCCCAGGCCCCTGGGGTCTCGGAATGGGGCCACCGTCTGATGGTTCAGCCCATCTGATGTTTCTGTTGTGTTTTTTACTTTATAATTTAATAGAGGTCTCTTTTTTAATTCTCACCCAAGGGTATTTTTTCCATTGATTTCTAGAGAGAGTGGGGGGGGGGAGACATGTATGGATTGGTTGTCTCTTGCTCAAACCCCTCCTAAGGCTAAGGAACCTACAACTGAGGTCCCTGAACTTGCCTGGGACTTGAACCCAGGCCTGCAGGCCCACGCTCTGAGCACTGGGCCAAAGCAGCCAGGGCCCGTGTGATGTTTAGGGCAAACACTGAGATGCAGATTTTCCGTCCTGGGACCCTTCATCCACGTGTTAGTAGGAAATGCGATTGTATGGGTCGACATTGACCTCCACTCAGATGACCCTTAAAATGCCACTTGCACTTTGTGGAAGGGTAACAGCAGACCTCAGGGCTGAGGAACCACGTGCACCGTAGACCGTGGAAGTGCGAGGAGCAGGATCCGAGCTGAGCGTTCCACTTTGGAAGCCTGGGATAATGGGTAGTGTTTTCCCACCTCCGCCCGGTCCCCTTGTGTTTGTGGCTGTGAACAGTGCTTTTGGTTGGATGCTGAATGGACCTGGTGGTACTTCAGAGCTCCCTTCAACTCAGTTGAGTTGTCTTCATTCCAGTTCACCGAGGTCAGCATTCCAGTTCCGTTGGCTATTATACCATTAGCACGAACATCCCTTTAAATTATGCAAAAAAAAAAAAAAAGAATCGGCCTTTTCGTCTCAATGCCGTGTTGTACGTTTGTTCATCCAGCTCTGAGGTGATTAGGAAGAAGAGGGTGGCTGGAATCCATAGTTATTCTGCCCGCCTACGCCATCTTAAAGGCCTTTCCCTATTCCCGGACAAACGAAACCGAACATAAGCGCCTACAAATAGGAAACTGCACAAATGAGTGCTCCTCCTCCTCTAGGAAAACCATCTTAAAAATAGCAGATTCGTCTGCAGACCACGGACTCTGAGAGTTGTTTCTGGGCCACATATGACAGCCAGGCGTGTGGCTGCAGGGAATTCTCCATTTTCAGGTGAAATGCACCAGCTGAGAACGGCCGATGTCGCGCAGGCCACGCTCGCCAGCGTAGCCCCCGTGTTCACTGTGGTGAGTACGTGCCGGGCGCCCGATAGCACAGAGAGCACTGCTCCTGTGTCGTCTCTCGCCTTGGGGTTCTGCTCAGCCAGGGGGCTTCACTGACGACTCGAGAGCCCAGGTCAGATTTGTCCAGCAAAGGGAAAGGGAGTTTTAGCCCTTAACTCAAACCCACTTGAACCAGACAGGGCAGGAGGTTCCTACGTGAATGTCAGTGTTGGTGGGATATCACAGTACCATGTGGTGAGACCACGCAGTTTACTGTTTTTATTCTCTCTCCAGACTAAATTTGACAAAGAAGGAAATGTGACGTCTTTTGGTGAGTATCCTCAAGTTTCTCTGCATCTTCTCTTTAATCATTGAACGCGTGAATCTGACGGAAACCAAGGAATGGCAGGCGGTGCTGTGAACAGGGCACCTTTTGCATGGAAGGGTGCTTGCAGGGGGGTCTTTGTGCAGCGTGTCCATCAGTCCCGTTGGGGCTGCAGGGCCTGGACCACCCGTGTTCTCCTGGGCGGCTGTCCTCAGTGCCATCGTGCTCTGCCCGACGTTAAAGACACAGACACTCTTCCCTCGTCTCCTCTTTAGTCTCCTCTTCACTCCTGGTCCTCAGTCACGCCCCTGCGACTCGGTAAGGCAGAGTCACGGACCTCCAGCTCACCTACCGCGGGTGACAGGAGACTAGGGGCGGGCGCTGGGCTCTGCTGGTCACTCTGATTCTAAAGTGAAACATCCCTCAGGGTCTGACCTCGGAGCGGCACAGGCCTCCCAGCACCCTCCTGCTGTGGCTGAGGTCCTCGTGGAACATCTCGGTGTCTTGGCGCAGTGGCTCCTTCGAAGGCTGTTCTGCCTGGAGCGCTGCCGTTCTGTGGTGTGACTGACCGGTGCTGACAGTAGTGTCGCCCTCCCACTGCGTGGGAATTGTCACCCCGTCGGCATTCTCTTGGGGAATAAATTGCGTTTTCAGGAAGAATCTAGTCTGAAGACTGACTTTTTCTCATTTTGTGTTACTCCAAGAGAAAAGAAAATTTGACCTCTCTCTTCCCAGACTTAACATACTGAAGATAAGGAGTGAGAAATGAGAGAGATGCAGGTCCTGTTAAACAAGGTGCTGTGCTGGCCCTGGACGAGGCCGAGTCCCCCCCCACAGGCATGCGTGGTTTTATTTGAGTCCGGGGAGCCTGCGCACAGACTTGATGGAGTGGGATAAGAGGAGGAGGAATACGTGAGCCGGGCTAGCTTAGCCTGAGTGTGTTCTTGAGGTAGACAGGCATTTAAACCCTCCTGTCAGCTTTGGGTTTTTGATGGTGGGAGGGTGCTCTGCTGCGAAGACTAAGCTCTTTGATTGGTTAGACCAGCCACTTTTTTTCCTTGAAAACATTTCTTCTGCAGAGAGGAAGAAGACGGACTTGTATCAAGAATTAGGTCTTCAGGCCAGAGACCTGCGGTTCCAGCACCTCATGAGCATCACCACCAGAAACAACAGGATCATCCTGAGGATGGAGGTGAGGTCCCTCCCATCCCGGGTCCCCTGCGGCCCATGAGCCGCTGCCTGGCCAGCGCCATCAGCCACGGGCTCAAGTGGTTCTGGAACAAACAGCTCTGGAAGCATGTGGCAGAGCAAAGCAAGCAGACTGTCAGTGGCAGATGGCATGTACGTGGGCGTTCACTGTATGCTTTTTCTGTATAAACGTTTTCATCGTAAAACGCTGGGGACGTTTAAACAAACGCCCTCTAGGCTTGTGGCACCGAGGCAGGCACAGGCTCCATCGCGTGCTGTGGACCCCTCGCCTGCACACGCCCCTCTCCCCGCAGTACCTGAAAGCGGTGATCACCCCCGAGTGTCTGCTGATCCTGGATTACCGGCACTTAAACCTGGAGCAGTGGCTGTTCCGGGAGCTGCCCGCGCAGCTGGCCGGCGAGGGCCAGCTGGTCACGTACCCTCTGCCTTTCGAGTTCAGAGCCATGGAAGCCCTCCTGCAGTACCGGGTAAGCTCCCAGCGCTGTCTCGGAGGAAGACACGCGAACAGGCCAGGGCAGCGCAGGCGGGGAACGGAGAGGAGATGCGGGGTGGGGGACACGGGGCGGGGAGCGCATCTGCTGGAATGTGTCGTCATCTCCGCTGTTTCCCGCTGGCCGGGGCGGGTCTCAGTGCGCCCGCCCTGCCGTGGGGCCTGAGTCATAAGTGTACTTTTGACTTCACGCAGATTTAGTTTTTAAGTCCACGTCATGCTTTAGTTTTCAGAGTTTTGTTCATAGGGGTTTTGGACTGTGCTCTGTTTACAAAGAGCAGCAGTATTTACCAAACGGAAGTTGGAGTTGTAACCATGGAAGGGCGGATTTCCTTGTACTTAATCCATCCCCCTCCTTTCGTGACAGGAGTTAGTGCCTGTCAGGTGCGAGCATGGTAACAGCATGTGCGTGGGCTCTGTCCCCAGCAGACAGGCGTTTAGGACCCGGGACAGCGGTGCCTGCAGCCGCACTCGGCAGCATTACCCGCCGCCCAGCTGTCCATGGTGTCTAGTCCCAGGGCTCGCTGACCCTGAGCATCTGGAAAGACTGGCGCTCATGGGGGCCGTCTTGCTCCAGATCAGCAAGCTGCAGGGGAAGCTGCGCCTGCTGGAGCCCCAGATCCTCGACACGCTGGAGGCGTTGGTGGACCCCAAGCACTCCTCTGTGGACAGGAGCAAACTGCACGTCCTGCTGCAGAACGGCAGGAGGTGAGCCGGTCCCGCACGCCCTGTGCGTGGTCGCGGTGGCGTGAGCATCTCCCAGACACGATCCGCGGGTCATCCCTGGTCTTTAAATCCAGCGAGAGCTGCTGATGTGCTGACTTCCTGTCGGGGCGCGAGTGGAGGGAAGAGTGATGGGGCGGAAGGCTGCGTCTGGCTCTGTCCCGGGCCTGCTTGGGGCTCGGTTCTCGGTCTGCGCGTAGACAGCAGAGCACGCGGACACATCCCTGTCCGCCGCCTGGTGCGAGAGGGTGGCACGTGTCCGTAGTCCGCGGCGCCATCTCGCTGTGCACCTGCCTTCCAGCCTGTCCGAGCTGGAGACGGACGTCACGGTGTTCAAGGAGGCCCTGCTGGAGATCCTGGATGACGAGGAGCGGCTGGAGGAGCTCTGCCTCAGCAAGTGGAGCGACCCCGAGGTCTTGTGAGTGGCCCCCCGCCCCGGACGCCAGGCCAGCTCCCTCTTCTCGGGGGCACTGGGCCGTCCCCGGGAGCCCAGGCCATCCCCAGGGGCACTGGCCATCCCTCGGGGCCCTCGGGCTCGGAGCTGGCGGCTCACGCAGTCGGTGTTGCCTGTCGTCTGTAGAGCAGGTCAGAAACTCACGCAGACTCTGTGACGTGCACAGAGCACGGTCTGCAGGCTTTAGCATCCTCTCCGTCCAGTAAGGCCGCTGAGATAAGGAGCTGGGCCGCCAGCGAGGCCGCGCAGCAGAAACGGGGACGCGGTCACCCTTGGCTGGTGTCCTGGGCGGGTCTCTGCTGGGCACGGCGAGGATGGTGAGCGGAGAGCTGGGTCCGTCCTCATCGGCTCTCTCTGTGCGGGTCAGACCCCGGGGCAGGGAATCTGCCTTCAAGTTCGGCCTGTGGTTTTGGTTCACTGGTTTGTACCAACTTGTGCCCGTCCGTCTGTGTCACACGCCTGGACGTCCCTGTGTGGTGCTTGGGGTCAGGGGCATGGCCCTCACACGGGCTCGTGACAGACAGGCAGGCGAGTGGGCTCACTGGGAGCGAGCACCGTGTGCTGACGCGGGGCTGGGGGTGTGGCGCGGGCCGGGGTGTGGCGCGGGGGCGCTGCTTACGTGGCGCTGTGATTGGAGTGAGCAGAGCAGCGCGGGCACCGACCACGCGGAGGAGATGGAGCTGCTTCTGGAGAATTGCCACCGGCTGGCCGAGGACCTGGCGCACGCGGCCCGCGAGCTGCGGGCGCTGATCGACGCCTCACAGAGCGTCGTCTTCCTCAGCCTGGACAGGTGGGCGCCAGGGCTGCGGGGAGAGGGCGCGGCTCAGGGGGCGCGGCCTGCTGACCCGACGCGTCCCGTCCCGCAGCCACCGCAACGTCATGATGCGGCTGAGCCTGCAGCTGACCATGGGTACCTTCTCGCTCTCGCTCTTCGGCCTGATCGGAGTGGCCTTCGGCATGAACTTGGAATCATCCCTGGAGGAGGTGAGGGTGCCGTCCAGTGGGCCCAGGGCTCTTTTCACGCAGTGAAGGTCCGTCTTGAACAGACCTCGAAAAGGCAGTCTTCGCTGTGCAGCCCTCGGGGCATGAGCGCCCTGCCGGTCCTCAGCCAGGCGGCTCCGCCGTCCATGGCAGTCAGAGGCTTCCGCGTCTCGGACTGCAGCGCCCCGGATGGCGGCCCCCGGTGTGGCTCAGCTGTCGGCTCTGAAAGTGGTGTGATTGTTCCCACTGCACCGATGACAGCAGTGAGGCCCAGAACACGGCAGTAACTCGCCCAGGGCTGAGCTAGATCACTGTTGGGTTTGAGCCCAGAGACCTGCAGCCCGGGCTCTGCGCCACGCTCAGGAACGTGGCGTGGCGCCGGCCGGGCTCAGCTCGTCCCTGTCGGCACCCTCTGGCTCGGGCCCCGTGTCCTGGCGGGTCCCACGGCCGGGTCTCTGGCTGCCAGCCCTGCTGCCGTGGTCTCCATGGGGACCCCGTTCACCTGGAACAGCGGTCGTTAGAGAAGCAAACCTGAGGCCCCTCCCGCCCCAGCTGTTCAGTAGCCCTGGATGCCCTCAAGGTCAAAACCAGACGACCTCCCGCAGCCTGCTCTCTTCTCCCCAGGACCACAGGGTGTTCTGGCTGGTCACCGGGGTCATGTTCATGGGCAGCGGCCTGATCTGGAGGCGGCTGCTGTCCTTCCTCGGGCGGCAGCTGGAGGCTCCTGTGCCTCCGATGGTACGTAGTGCGGGCCCGCCGGGGGCAGGGCGGTCACAGCCACGCTGTCAGGCAGACTTCCTGACCCCGGCGGATATTTAATGCCTGGAAGCCTCCTCGGTCCCCGTCCTCCCCGCCTCCCCCCAGTCACGCCAGCACCACCTGCCTCGCGGGGTTAGGGAGCTGAGCACGATGACGGTGTGAAGCGCCGGAGCACAGCTGCTTGCTGGGGGGGAGGGGGGTTGTGGGAGGAGCACTCAGCCAGGAGACGGCAGTGACCGGTGCGGCTTCGCGGGCACGGTCACGGGAAGGACAGAGGTTAGCGCCCTTTCTCCGTCACACGGAGGTGGCACCACTGTCCCGGGGTCCCCTCAGGGTCAGTGGCCTTGCCTCTGAGAACGGCAGACTAACGCCCCTGCCTGCTTGGCTCAGGTGGCCCCCCTGCCTAGGAAGACCCTGCGGGCAGGCGGACGGCTGGACGCGAAGCCCAGCCTCAGGCCGGACGGGCTGGGGTCCAGCAGGAGCGTCCTCACGCCCCGGTGAGCCGGCCCCACGGCGGCCGCTGGCGAGCTGAGACAGCACAGAGCTACGGTGTCGTCCGAGGAAGCCCGCACCAGGACGCAACCCGCTTCCTGGGCCCCGAGGAGGCCACGGGCTCCGGCCCAGGCCCGGACTCCGCTCTGCAGCTCCCGGAGCTGCCTTTACGTCGGAGGCAGGCGGCTGCGGAACCGCGGGCTGTGGCCTGGCCTGGCCTTCTCGCGCATCGAGGACAGGCCCGCAGCCGCCGGGCGGAGACGGCGCAGAGACGGCCGTCCGTGAACTGCTCAGGTGCCGTGGCTGGGCCGGCCGCGCACTGCAGCCTCTCACTCCCTTCACTCCGAGTCTGCGGAGCCGCCGCGCCTGTTTCTCCTCCGCTCCCCTCAGACGGGATAAACGGGCGTGACCCTCTCACATCAGCTTTCTGTGGATCCAGTTCATCCAAATACAACTCTCAACCCCAAACCGCTCTGTGCTCTGTGCGTGGCTGTGACTGTGCCTGGGGGAGAAGAGCTGAACGAATTCCTCAGTTCCCGCTCTGCTCTTCGCTGCTTGGTGGTTCCTGACGGGGATGGGGTGGGGCGCCCCCAGCTGCAGGAGGGGAGACTCCTGGCTCTGCCTCTGCCGTCCCCTTCACTTTCAACCCGAGCGCGGGTCAGAGCAGGCGTCCTCGACGCCCCGACCTTTCCTGTCTCTGGAGGTTCAGGCAGGGGTCCCCTAACCCTACTCTGGCCCCAACATCAGCCCTGGGCCTCACTTCACCCTAGCCCTGACCCTGACCTTCATCTTGTGCCCTAGCCCTCTGCCCAGAGCTTAAGGCGACCGCCCTAAGGACATCCGCTCACCTCGGGTCCCATCCTCCCTGGCCTCAGCCAACCTAAACCCAGACCAGGGCCGGGGGGGGGGGGGGGGGGGACGGGACTCGAGCCTCCCCACCGGCTCCAGCCTTCCTGGGACCCGCCCCTCACCCTCCTGGGTGGGAGTTTAAGACGCGCTTTCTAGGGCGCCACCCTGATCTGGAGGCCAGCTTAGCCACCCAGCAGGGGAGCCCAGCTCCCTGTCCTGTGTCCCTCAGAACAGTTAAGCCTCCCCTCTTCACCGGCTCCCCGTGCCAGCCATCTCAGCTCCTCCGCCAGTGGCTCGGCTCCTTATGCCTTAACCATCCCCCTAGCCTCACCCTAACCTAACCGTAGCGTCATCCAGGCAGCCCTGAGGCAGCGTGGGGCATCACAGAGACACCCCCTGCTCTGGGCCCCGACTCCGGAGGACACTGGGAGGCGGCGGCTCAGGCCCCTGTTCGTGGTTGGGTGATCGGAATAAACCTGCTTTCCCCGGCTGACGTGAAAGTGAAGTTTATCGCGCTCCACTCTGCATGGCCCTGCGGTCCCCGTGGGCAGAGGCTCAGGGCTCTGCGCCAGGCGTGGCCTGTGGCGGGAGCTGGCCCCCAGAGCAGAATTCGGTCTGTGACCGGGTGTAGAACCGCTGGGTGCTTCCTTCCGGTGTGCTGGTGGCTGTGGGGAGGGGGCTTTCTGAGGTGCCGTGTCCCGGATCAGGGAGCAGTGCACCTACCTCACAGCTGGCAAAGGGGCTGCCTGGTGGGCGGCGAGCGGCCCTGCCCGGAGACCGCGGGTGCCCCTTCCGCTGACCGCCAGCGGGGACAGCCTGTGCCTGGAGCTGAAACGGACCGAGGGCCTACGATTCTGTGGCAGGAGGTGCTCGAACCCCGAACGCACAGCGACGGGAGGCAGTGAGCAGGCCTGCACCGAGGCCCCACCCACTGCACAGGCCGCACCCAAGGCCACGGGGAGGCTGTCCTGCTGAGGTGCCCCCCTCCCTCCCCCCTCCCCACCCCCAGCTCGGCAGGACCCTGTTGGGGGACGGCCATGTTTCTCCCAGGGTCAATTTCGGACTCACTTGCGTGCCCCCGTGGAGGCGGTCTGATGGGTGGCGCCCGCGTTCACCCCACTCCTCCCATCACGCCCCAGGCAGCCCCTCGCCTTCGCTCTGAGGACTGCTGGTGCATAGACAAACCGCAAACACGTGAACCAGAGACTGCCAGGACGGGGTGTGTTCTGGTGTCGGAATAAAGGGGATTTGAGTTAAACTCTAAGTGCAGACGTGTGTTAGTGAGACCCCAGACGGCTTTTCCGTTCCGAATCACCGCGGTGAGCGTTTAATCCGCCGGCGCCGGGGCCCACGGCCGTCAGGGTCGCCTCAGGCAGGATGGGGCGGTGCCCACGGTCCGCGTGCTGGCGTCTCCACCTCCCCCGGGTTCTCCCGCTTCCACGGGCACACGGAGGCTCTAGTCCGCGTCCAGGCTGTAGACGTGAAGCGCCCCGGCCAGTCGGGCTCCCAGAGAGCTCCTTCCCGCAGCCACGACCACTTGGTTCTGGGGAGACACAGCGCTGGTCCTCAGAGGACCCTGGAGACATGGCGGGACCTCGGCTGCCTGGCCCTCCTGGGGCCCAGAGGGACCGCCCCTCACCCAGCCCCGCCCCACCTTGTCCTGGGACTGCACGGTGACCAGGCCGCTCCCGAAGCGCGAGCTCGCCTGCGGAGAGAGGGGACGCCTGGGAGACGCGCCCACGCGGACGGCTCCGGGAGGGCAGGCCCACAGCTCCCGCTCCGCCTGCTTACCTCCGGGGCCACAAGGACGTGCTGGGCCTGGAGGACAGAGGAGGGAGGCTCAGTGCTCACGTCCAGGCGGGGCCTCCCCTCCCAGGAGCCTCAACCACGAGCCCTCCGACACCGGGCCGCTCGGAGGACGCAGGCCAGGGAAACACGTGTGGCCCAGCCAGCGTGACCTCTGAGCCAGGAGGGCAGGTTCGATTCCCGGTCACAGCACAGGCCCCGGTGTGTGTGTGTGGGGGTGGTTCGTGCAGGAGGCAGCCGATCCATGATACTCTCTCATCGATGCTTCTCTCTCTTTCTCCCTCTCCTTTCCTCTCTGAAATCTATAAAACTATACTTAGAAAAATACATGTGTAAGTGTCTATATGTGAATATTATAACAGTAGCTTAAGAAACTACTGCTCATCTAGCACTGGGGAGACACAGAGCTAGTCGTCAGAGGACCCTGGAGACATGGCCGGGACCTCGGCTGCCTGGCCCTCCTGGGGCCCAGAGGGACCACCCCTCACCCTGTAGATAAAATACAGGACAACATATTCCATGAGATGCTGGGGAGGCACAGGAACGTGCTGTGCGTTGACAGGTAAGCAAACACGCAGCAGTGCTGTGTGGCCAAGGTGGGGGCTGTGCACAGTGTGGCCGGCGGGGGGAGGCGTGTGCAGTGTGGCCAGGGGGAGGCGCGCACAGTGTGGCTGCCTCCCTGCTGTCCTGTCACCCTTGTAAAGGGGCCATCGCCGAGCCAGAGGCTTTGACGGGGATTCCGTAGACCAGGTTCGGGGAAACCCTAGGAGGTTGGCAGGCCTTCTCTCTGCCGCGTGGGGCTCTGGGGAGATGGCCTTTCATTCTTCTCTGTACCATTTTGTGTAAATTTTCACAACAAACGTTAATTTTTCAAGTTAAGAAATAACTTTTACGTTGGAAAATAGGAATGGCCAAGGGCTGTGGGCCAGGATGCAGAGCGGGGAGCTGGCGCCGTGGGCGGAGCCCAGCAGGCAGGGTGACCGGGTTCACGGGGTGCCGGGCCCCGGGGGCCGATGCTGCGGGGGCCAGACGAGGCGGCTGGGCCGCGTGCTGACCGGGCTCGGCTCCCGCAGAGACGGTGCGTGCCGGTGGAGGGCCCCGCACCCCGCCCCGCCCCGCCCCGCCCCGCCCCGGGCGCTCCGCGGGAACACTACCTTCTCCTCCGGGCACGGGGACGTCCAGGCCTTGCACTTGCCCGTCACGTCGCCGGAGAAGCTGCGGTTGCCGTTGTACACGTAGACGCGGCCGTCCTCGCCGCCGATGAGCCCCGAGGTCACGTCCGCGATCCGCAGGGGGGCGGCCACCAGGACCTCGTCTGTGACGAGAGCAGCGGGAAGCGCCCCGCCCCGCCCCGCCCCGCCCCCACGGCCGCTCCGGCCTCCCCGCGCCAGGACCTCACGCGGCCGAGCCGTCTCCTGCCCGCCACGCGGCCACAGCGGACCTGGCGGCTCTGACATCACCGCCACCACCTCCCCAGGCCCAGCTCACGCTCACTGGTGTTCCTCTCCCCCGCGCCCCTCCTCTCTGAAATCAATGTACAGATACACATACACATACACATACACATACACATACATATATACACATACACATACATATATACACATACACATACAGATACATACACATATACACATACACATACATATACACATCCACACACACACACATACACATACACATACATATGCATACATATATACATGCACATACACACACATACACATACACACATACAGATACATATACATACACATACACATATACATACACATACACATACACATACATGTACGCATACAAAAATACAGCTCAGCCCGGCCGCTGTGGCTCAGGGGCTGAGCATCGACCTATGAACCAGGAGGTCAGGGTTCCATTCCCGGTCAGGGCACAGGCCCGGGTTGCGGGTTCAATCCACAGAGGGGTGCATGCAGGAGGCAGCCGATCCGTGATTCTCTCTCATCGTTGATGTTTCTCTCTCCCTCCCTCTCTCTGAAATCAGCAAAAACGTGTGTGTCTTTAAAAAGGCGCAGCTACCGCCTGGCGCAGTGGCGGCTTCGTGGCCGCCGGGTTTCTGAGGCGCGGTGATCGCTGACTGAAAGACGACCAGGTGCCGCTCCCTCGCACCCGGTGCCGGTGGGACCGACACGGCCCCTCGGGCGTGGGCCCGGGTCAGGGGTGAGGAGAGCCCGGGGGACCGGGGACCGGGGGAAGGAGCTACCTAAGCCGTCCCCGTCCAGGTCGCTCAGGTGCAGGGCGCCCCCGAAGCGGCAGAAGCGGCGGTCCCCGCTGAAGGAGCCCAGCAGGGCGGGCCGGGCGGGGCCCAGCTGGTACATGCGGGTGGCCCCGCCCTGGTGCAAGGTCATGGTCAGGAAGGCCATCTTCGACACGTCGTCTGGAACGAACCGCACGTTCGGGCGGCTCCCCGCGCCCAGCGGACGCCCGGCCCCCGTCGGCCCGCCCGCCCGCCCGCCCGACCTACCGTGCGTGGGGGCGCCCACCAGCAGCACCGGCGTCCGCGCCCCGTTCACCAGCACGTGCCCGCTGGACAGGGAGGTGCCCAGCTTCCCCATCGCCTGCGGGAGGTCCCGGGTCAGAGGCCGGCCGGCCGGTGCCCGTGCCCCGGGCGCCCCGCCACGGAGGGCGCTACCTTGTCGCCCGCGATGGAGAAGGCGCTCTGGCGGCCGGGCGGGAAGTAGCCGTCCACGCGGCCCAGGCTCTGCTTCTCGTCCTGCGAGCGGAACCGGCGGCCCAGGCTGGAGGGAGCACACGGGCGCGGGGCGGGCGGGAGCTGGCCGGTGCGCAGGGGCAGCCTCCCCGAGCACCCACCGGCCTCATCCTGTGGGAACCTGCGGCCTCGCCCAGCCTGAGCCTCCCGGGCGGAGCACTGAGCCGCCGAGGGGCCCAGGGGCCGGCTGCCCGCTCACCTGCTGCTGTTCTTCCAGGTGGGGCTCCCAGCCAGCAGCAGCGTCCTGTTGTCCAGGGGGACGGCGTGGAGCGAGTAGCCCAGCCAGGCGAAGTCCTCCTCGCCCTGCACCCGCCAGTCCGCCGCCTCCACGGTCAGCTTGTCTGCGAGGACAGGCAGGGGCCCCTGGCCTTACCAGGAGCCGGGGGTAGAGAGGCCGGGAGGGAGGGAGGGAGGGAGGGAGGGAGGGAGGGAGGGAGGCCGGGCAGGGACTACCTCCGTGGCGCCGGCGGGGGCCGGAGCGGAAGGCGGCCACCATGCCCCGCTGCTTCCCACCGCCCGGCGCGAAGGGGGCGCCCAGCACCAGGTCGGGCGCGCCGTCCCCATCCACGTCGGCCGCCAGCAGCCGCCAGCCCAGGTTGCAGTACGTGTCCTGGGGACGAGGCCGTGTCCTCGCCGGGCAGGGGCGCCTCCGCCGCCCCCCCCCCCGGCCCCCGGCGAGGGCACACCTGGCAGGAGATCACCAGGCAGGGGCGCCCCCCCCCCCGGCCCCCGGCGAGGGCACACCTGGCAGGAGATCACCAGGCAGGGGCGCCCCCCCCCTCCCGGCCCCCGGCCCCCGGCCCCCGGCCCCCGGCGAGGGCACACCTGGCAGGAGACGGAGACGGCGGGGCCTGGGGACAGCTTTCCGCTCTTGGAGCCGAAGTACACGTACACGGCGCCCTGGCGGGCGGAGGGCCGTGAGGCGGGAGAGGGAGAGGGCGGAGGCCGGCAGTCCCCTCCGCCCCGCAGGGTGCGAGGCCCGCCCGCGTGCGAGGCCCAGCAGTGCGGACGGCAGCTCCCGGAGGGCCGGACCGGCGGGAGCAGCCTGGCTGGGCGGTCTGAGCCCACAGGAGCCCCCCGGCCTGGACTTTGTCACCCCCCCCCCCACCTCGGGTCAAAGCATTGGCTGGAAGCGGGAGGCGGGAGGCGGGAGGCGGCAGCAGGTGCGCCAGGGACCGAAGCCTCATCCGGGACGGAAGGGGGCGCCCCAGGTCACCCACCCAGACGCTGGGCCGGCTCATTTGACCGTCTGCTGCTGCCAGGGGCTCGGCACCCCACCCCATCCATCCATCCCCTCCAGCCCACCCCAGCTTGCCTTGTAGGTGAGCTGCTCCGAGCCGGTGGAGGGGGCGCCCACGGCCAGGTCGGGCAGCCCGTCCCTGTTGAAGTCCAGCACGGCCAGGGCGGAGCCGAAGCGGCCTGCGGGCTGAGGGCAGCGAGTCCGGGCTCAGCCTCGGCTCAGAAGCCCCGAGACAGGGCCGTGCCCACACATAGCGCCCGCGGCACACAGCGCCCACCCCCCCACCCCCCCGCAGCGCCCGCGGCACACAGCCGGGGCCTGACCCAGCGCCACAGGAAGATGGGGAGCAGGATGGAAGGGTCTGGAGGTCCCTGGGCCCAGCCCCCCGGACCTGCCGAGGAGAGAGCCTCACCTGGGAGCCCTCCAGGACCCCGTGGGCCTCGGAGTCCAGGTCCAGGTCGATGGGGGGCAGGCCCAGGTCGTTGCCGTAAAGGAGGTACACGCGCCCCACGTGCACGAGGCCAGGGCGGCTGTAGCCCGGGGCGCCCACCACCAGGTCGCCGTGCCCGTCCTGGTTGAGGTCAGCTGAGGTCATCGCCCTGTGGGGACGAGAGGGCCCGCCTGGTGTCTGCTAACAGCTCGCTGCTGCTGCCGGCCGGCAGGGCTCAGAGACTGAGCGTCAACCTCGGAACCAGGAGGTCAGGGTTCGATTCCCGGTCTGGGCACAGGCTCAGGTTATGGGCTCCATCCCCAGTGTGGGGCGTGCAGGAGGCAGCGGATCAGTGATTCTCTCTCATCACTGATGTTTCCAGCTCTCTCCCTCCCCCTTCCTCTCTGACATCAGTAACAATGGGTTTTGTGTGTGTGTGTGTGTGTGTGTGTGTTTAAATAAAAGCTACACTGTTCCCGTCACCACACACTGCGCTTCTCCTGACGCAGTCACTCCCCAAACCGGTGACCACCGTCCCCCACCCGTCCCCGCACACACGGACCCGACAGCATGCGACCGCTCCAGCCCCTGAGGCTCGTACACGCGTCCTGACTGACCACGTAACCAAGGCGACGCGGACGGATGGACGGGGCAATAGGGGCCACGCACTGGGCCGGTCCCAGGACAGGGACGGGGACACGGAGCCAGACATGGCGCACCCACCAGCCCAGCCGGGCGTAGGGGCAGGACACGAAGTAGGACGCCAAGGGCCTGGACATCTGCTTCCGCGGCCGCTGGGAGCTGCCCGTGAGGAGCGTCCGCAGGTTCCTCTCCAGGGCCTGGTACATGAAGGTCAGCGAGTCCTGGACGGGAGGCGGCGACGGGGCCGGTGTGAACGGGGGACGCAGCCCCCGGGGGAGGCTGACGGGCGGGGCCGGGCGGAGTCCTCCCCGCAGAGCGGGCGCCTCACCGAGGTCCAGGAGTCCGCGCTGAAGACGGCGCCCCTGGCGGTGTAGTTGATGTGCCTGCCGGCGGGCAGGCTGAGCGGGGAGGTCAGGTTCCGCTGGACGGGGCTTTTCTGCGCGACGGAGCCGCTGGGGAGGAGCAGGCCCGGGAGACAGCGTGAGGCGGGCGTGTCGAGTTAGCCCAGGCTCCGGCCCTTTTCGTGGCTGTAAACCCTCCCCAACGGGGTTTCCCTTTGGTTTTAGGGAGGGAGAGGGACAGGGAGAGGGGAAGCCGGAGAGGAACGCGGGTGTGAGCGGACACATCGATGGGCTGCCTCCTGCCCTCGCCCGGCCAGGGCCCGGCCGGGGAGGAGTCTGCAGCTGAGGTACGTGCCCCTGGCCCGAATGGAACCCTGGGTCACGGTGAAGGGTGAGGCCTGGGGAAGGGGAAGGGTGAGGCCTGGGGAAGGGGAAGGGTGAGGCCTGGGGAAGGGGAAGGGTGAGGCCTGGGGAAGGGGAAGGGTGAGGCCTGGGGAAGGGGAAGGGTGGTGACAACAGTAGCGGCATCTCTAACCCCCTCGCTCCCCCGTGATGGGGACTGAGCAGCAGGCTGTGTGCGCCTTCCTGAGCGCCGTCCTCCTGCCCAGCCTGCCCGTGACTGCGCCCTAACCCTCCGGCCTCCGTGGGTCTGTCCACAATTCCCACCGTCACGCCTGCGCCCCCTGGTGGGCGGACACTTACCCCCGGGGGCCGGGCCGCGGGCCGCCGCACGAGATGAACAGCGGGTTCTCGGGCAGGCTGCAGTCCCTGCGGGCGGCGGGGTCAGGCTGTGGGGTCAGGCCTCCTCCCGGGGAGGTGGAGGGAGCGCCTGGGGGCCCCACAGCTACCCAGGCCACAGGCGCCCCCCTGCCCCGAGCCCTGGAACCCGCTCAGACGCCAGGTAAGGGCTAAGGTCTGCTTTTAAAAAATCTTTGTTTTGTTGTTCTTATTGGTTTTATTTCAGAGAGAGGAAGGGAGAGGGAGAAACATCCATGATGAGAGAATCATAGACCAGCTGCCTCCTGCACGCCCCATCCTGGGGGAATGGAGCCCGCAACCCGGACCTGTGCCCTGACCGGGAATGGAACTGTGACTCCTGGGCCATAGGTCTCCGCTCACTTCGTGAGCCACATGAACTTTACAAAACAGACATGGGCAGGCCCCCCCCCACCCCGTGGCCACGGGTTCCCTTCCGACAGTAGCGTGGAGCAGCCGGGCCCTCCTGCCCTCCCAGCAGCCACGGCGAACCCGCCTGCCCATCCAGGGCGGCTGTGGCGGGCAGTGGGCTCAGGCAGCCCCGGAGCGGGCGGCGGTGGGCGCGGGCGGCGGCGCTCACCGGGCCCCGTGGGCCAGCATGTGGCTGGTGAGGCGGTAGATGCGGGTGGACCAGAAGGCCATGTCGTCCAGGCCGCCGAGGAAGTAGTCCTGGAAGTGTTCCACCAGGAACGGGGACTTCCGGGCGTAGGTGGGGTAGAGCTGGGGGACAGGGGGCTGAGACGGCGGCGAGGGCGGGGGCGGGCGCAGAGCCTCGGGGTCGGGGTCGGGGTCGGGGTTGGGGTCAGGGGGAGGCTATACCTTGGAGACGGCCATCACCTCGCCGTACCTGCAACACAGGGCGTGGCGTGAGCGGTGGCTCCAGGGGACGAAGCGAACAGTGAAGAAGGAGCTGCGTCGACACTGTCAGCTGTCATGTGACCACCCTGAACCCGCTAAGCCCCCACCAAACCCTGCGGACACAGAGCCACCGGAATTGTCACAGGACCCCCAGACGGACACAGGGCCCCCGGACAGACACAGGGCCCCCTGGACAGACACAGGGCCCCCCGGACGGACACAGGGCCCCCGGACAGACACAGGGCCCCCTGGACGGACACAGGGCCCCCCGGACGGACACAGGGCCCCCCGGACGGACACAGGACCCCCAGACAGACACAGGGCCCCCCGGACGGACACAGGGCCCCCCGGACGGACACAGGACCCCCCGGACGGACACAGGGACCCCGGACGGACACAGGGCCCCCCGGACGGACACAGAGCTCCCCAGACGGACACAGAGCTCCCAGACGGACACAGGGCCCCCGGACGGACACAGAGCTCCCCAGATGGACACAGAGCCCCTGGACGGACACAGGGCCCCCCAGACAGACAGACACAGGACCCCCTGGACGGACACAGGGCCCCCGGACGGACACAGAGTCTCTCCGGCCACACTCACATCCCTAAGAACTGGAGGTAGGAGCACTCGACGATGACGTGCTTGGGGATGGCGTCCCTGCCGTACAGCGTCCTGTAGATGCCCAGCAGGTCCTCCACGGGCACGTACCTGGGCGTCAGCACCGGGGGTGTGGACCGGAGGTGAAGACCACGGCAGAGGCGACACGGGCTGGCTGCCATCCTGCCCACTGTGCCCGCCACCCTCCCCACCGCCCTCCCCGCTGTCCTGCCCGCCGTGCCCACCGCCCTCCCCGCCCTCCCCGCCACCCTCCCCGCCGTCCTGCCCGCCGTGCCCGCCGTCCCCCGCCTCCTCGCCGCCGCTCGCCGTCCCCACGCCCAGGCCCCGGAGGCCGCTCTCACCAGCGCCGCGCCAGGTAGTTGAAGTTAAACTCGAACTGGCTCAGCACGTCTCCGCCTGCGGGACCGAACCGGACACGGGCCAGTGACACGGGAGCAGCCGCCACACGGTTCCTGGAACCCGGCTGCGAGCACTCGACACTGCCACACGCTTCTGCCCGACGGTCACACGCTTCTGCCCCATTGTCACACGCTTCTGCCCAACGGTCACACACTTCTGCTCCACTTCCACACGCTTCTGCCTGACGGTCACACGCTTCTGCCCGACGATCACATGCTTCTGCCCCACTGCCACACGCTTCTGCCTGACTGCCACACGCTTCTGCCCAACGGTCACACGCTTCTGCCCCACTGCCACACGCTTCTGCCCGACGGCCACACGCTTCTGCCCAACGGTCACACGCTTCTGCCCGACGGTCACATGCTTCTGCCCCATTGTCACACGCTTCTGCCTGACGGTCACACGCTTCTGCCCGACGGTCACACGCTTCTGCCCCACTGCCACACGCTTCTGCCCGACGGCCACACGCTTCTGCCCAACGGTCACACGCTTCTGCCCCATTGTCACACGCTTCTGCCCAACGGTCACACACTTCTGCTCCACTTCCACACGCTTCTGCCTGACGGTCACACGCTTCTGCCCGACGGTCACACGCTTCTGCCCCACTGCCACACGCTTCTGCCCCATTGTCACACGCTTCTGCCCCATTGTCACACGCTTCTGCCTGACGGTCACATGCTTCTGCCCCACTGCCACACGCTTCTGCTCCACCGTCACACGCTTCTGCCCGACTGCCACACGCTTCTGCCCGACGGTCACACGCTTCTGCTCAATGTTTACATGTTTTTGCCGACTGTCACAGGCTTCCGTTTGCTGTTTTAGGTGCAGCATGTCTTGTGAGTGAAACATGAATCGGGGGGCAGTGACCCATAACCGAGGGGTTCGCTCTGAGGAGGACGCCGCGGCTGTCAGACGCCGCCCACCACCCGCTGGGCTGTTACAGGAGCCGCCTGGAGCCGTGTCCGCCACACCGGGTCACGTCCATCTGACATAAAGTGTTTCTAAAGCTGCAGCACAACTCAGTAAAACGTGGAATGTGTTTTCTTTATAAAAACACACGTGTAAAAGGCTGTTCGGAAGGGCATGGCTGCAAAGTGAAGTATGCCCGGACCTAGGTGGACCCCACATCAAAGCCGAAAGCAGTCAGGACGTGCTGCTGCAAGATACGACAAAACAGCAGAGACAGACAGCCCGGCTGGTCCGGGTTCCATTCCCGCTCAGGGCACAGGCCCGGGTTGCAGGCTCCATCCCCTGTGGGGGGCGTGCAGGAGGCGGCCAATCCATGATTCTCTTTCCTCATTGATGTTTTTCTCTCTCTCTCCCTTCCTCTCTGAAATCAATAAAAACGTGTTTAAAAATACACTTTTAAGTAGTGATGTCATCACACATGAAATCTACCGCAAGAGAAACCTCGGCAGGCGAGTAAACGTACCAAAATCTCCCGCCGGGTGCGCCTCGGAGTAGGAGCCGTGAAAGTCCATCTGAGGAGAGAGCCAGCGTCAGCGTCACCGATTGGCAGGCTCTGCCCTGGGAGGGGGCGGCGCCGAGGAGGCGGGCGGGGGGCTCCGGTCCGGGCAGCACCGCTTTTACTCTGATCTCCCCGAGGAGCCGTGCTGCCGGCCGTGCGCCTGGTCAGACGGCGCCCCTCTCCCCTGAGTCCTCAGCCGCCTCCCTCAGACCCTGTGGCCGGATGGCGACCTGGGGGCTGCGGAGGCTGAGGCACCTGGGGAGGCCCCGGTGCCACCTTGGGGATGTGGCATTCCACACGGGAAGTTAAAAGGAAAGAAGCCAAAAATAACCGGCCGGCGGGGCTCAGTGGCTGAGCATCAACCTAGGAACCGGGAGGTCAGGGTTCGATTCCTGGTCAGGACACAGGCCCGGGTTGTGGGCTCCATCCCCTGTGGAGGGCGTGCAGGAGGCAGCCAGTCCATGATCCTCTCTCATCGTTGATGTTTCTCCCTCCCTCTCCCTTCCTCTCTGACATCAACATAAATACATTTTTTGAAAAGAGGAAATCTAACCCCGCATTGGGCAGGAAGCCATTCCCGCAGGACGTGAGCGACCGGGCGCGTCCCTCCCCTGGAGGGCCCCCCTCCGCGGCCTCGGGGGCGGGGGTCCGGGGGGCGGGGCCCGGGGGGCGCCGATGGGATGGGCACTCACGGCCGCCATGGTCCTCAGGAACCCCTGCTCGATGCCCAGGCTGTGCCAGCTGACGTCGGCCACCATGTGGGATGTGACGCCGAACAGGAAGGCCACCAGCTTCTCCGTGTCCTGCCCCAAACACGCCGCCTGAGCCCGGGCTCTTGGGCTCTTCCCCACCCCCCGGGGGCGCTCGGAAGGGTGAGCTCAGGGGTCAATGAGGTGGGGGGGGGGGAAGGGGCATGTGCAATGCTCTCAACGATGAAGATGTAAGTAAAACTAAATGTGACTTCATTCCCATCACTGACGCTGAATGGAAAATCCTGGTCTAGCCTTGGCTGGTGTGGCTCCGTGGGCAGAGCACCGGCCCACGGACTGAAGGGTCCCGGGTTCGATTCTGGCCAAGGGCACGTACCTTGCTGCAGGTCCCCTGGCCCTGGTCAGGGTGCATGCAGGAGGCAACCGGTGATGTTTCTGCCTGTCTCTCCCCCTCCCCTCCCTCCCTTTCTCTCTAAAAATCAATGGAAAATACCTTCAGGTGCAGACTAGCAACAAAAACCTGCGTCTGGCTACCCACAGGCCCCTGTGCCGGGCCTCAGGGCTTCCCGGTGAACCCCAAACCTCAACGTGACTTCACGTGTTACCCCACGCCCGCTGCCCCTGCCCGTGCTGTGCTTGGCGGTGAGGGCCGAGGCCGCGACCCTCGCAGGCCCGGGGGGGGGGGGGGAGGCGGGCACAGGGGGAGGGGGCCGGGGGCAGGAGGTCCAGGCGAGGCCCACCTTGTCCCAGGGCGGGGGGTAGCGCTCCCGGATGTAGTGGACGCTGGCGTTGAGGAAGGGGGTCCAGTGGGTGCTCTCCGACACCGCGTGATAGCGCCCTGAGACGGAGCGGGGCTCAGGTCTGCCGGAGGGGCAGGGGGGCCCAGCCCCTTCCCACACGCCCCCTCACCTTCCCCCCCTCCACCACGCCCCCTCCACCGCCCCCTCCACCGCCCCCTCCACCGCCCCCTCCACCTTCCCCTCCACCGCCCCCTCCACCTTCCCCTCCACCACCCCCTCCACCTTCCCCCCCTCCACCACGCCCCCTCCACCGCCCCCTCCACCGCCCCCTCCACCTTCCCCTCCACCTGCTCCCTCCACCTTCCCCTCCACCTTCCCCCCTTCCACCGCCCCCTCCACTGTCCCCTCTACAACACATCTCCCTCCACCGCCCCCTCCACCGCCCCCTCCACCTGCTCCCTCCACCGCCCCCTCCACCGCCCCCTCCACCGCCCCCTCCACTGTGCCCCTTCCACCTGCCCCTCTACCGCCCCCTCCACCGCCCCCCTCCACCTTCCCCATTCCACCCCCACCTCCACCACCCCTTCCACCTGCCTCTCCACTGCCTCCTCCACCTTCCCCTCCACCTTCCCCTCCACCTTCCCCTCCACCTTCCCCTCCACCTGCCCCTCCACTGCCTCCTCCACCTTCCCCCCTCCACCGCCCCCTCCACCTTCCCCCCTCCACCGCCCCCTCCACCTTCCCCTCCACCACCCCTTCCACCTGCCTCTCCACTGCCCCTCCACCGCCCTCCAGCTGTGGGCGCTCCTGTGGACCCCAAGGAAGCCTCTAGAAGGGAGAGCGGAAAGGCAAGGGACCCCAACTCCCGGGAACGCAGCCCTGAGCTAGGCCCAGGGCCAGCGCGTGGGAAGCGTGACGGAGGCGTGACGGAGGCGTGACGGAGGCGGGGATCTCTCACCCACGGGCTCCCCGGGCAGGTGGGGCGGGGCGGAGGGGGCGCCCTCACCTCTCTGGCAGATGCCAGGGTAGAAGGCATCAGGGAACACGGTCCCCGCCTGGTACGCGTCCCGGTGCTCCAGCAGCAGCTGCGGGCGGAGCGGAGGGCGGGGAGGGCGCAGGGGGAGGCGGTCAGGGGGCGGAAATGAAGTTCACGTGGAACCCACGCCTCTCCCCAGCCGGCAGAGCCGCTCTTTCCCGCGGCCACGGCCACGGCCACGGCCACGGCCACGGCCACGGCCACATGGCCTCAGAGAGCACGTGGCCCCGAGGGGACGGCACTCCTTCCTCTCCATCCCTCCCCACCAGGAGCGGCGGGCCCACAGCCCCCAGGGCGGCGACATGCCAGGACCCAGGACAGCCAGCGCCGTGAGGACGGCACACAGACCCTCCCGGCGCCCCCTGCGCACCTGTGCTGCCGAGGGGGGCTGGGCTGGGCTGTGGGCGGGTTAAGGACACCCACCTGCTTCCCTTTTAAACAAAATGTAGTTTTTATTGATTTCAGAGAGAAAGGGAGAGGAAGAGAGAAACATCCAAGATGAGAGAGCATCAGGGGCCGGCTGCCTCCCGCACACCCCCCACTGGGGATGGAGCCCACAACCCGGGCCTGTGCCCTGACCGGGATCCAACCCTGACCTCCTGGTTCATTGGTCGATGTCCAACCACAGACCCTTGCAGGGGAAATGGAAACTTAGGACTAAAAATGCAACCACGGCAACAAAAACGATTATTCCCCCGAATGGCGCACGCCAGCCCCGTGAGCCTGCCCGTGCGATGCCACAGAGGAGTCTGGCATCGCCTCGATGTGTTACCACGTTTCTGCCAAAAACACCCGAGGCAGACGCTGAGAGGGAGCCGGCAGCAGAGCCGACAGGAAGTGTGACAGGCACCGGACTGCCCTTTCCAACAGGTGCCGGTCACTCACGACGAGGGAGGGTCTGTCCCGGTTGGGGGGTCGCTGGGCACCCAGACCTGAGCACAGAGAGGCCCAGGCCTGGGAGCCGAGGAGCCGGGCGGGGGCGGGGCGGGGGCCTGTCGCTCCAGGTCCATTTCCTGAGCGAGGGGATCACGCTGTGGTCACAGGGCAACGGCCTGGCTGCCGGGAACCACAGCGCGAAGTTACGGGTCATCAGGCCGCGTGAGGGAAAACCGGGGAGAGGGAGGTCAGAGGCAGCCATGCCGCCGCCCGCCGCTCGAGACCGGGTAAAGGGCACTCGGGAATTACTGTCTATTTCAACAAGCGGCTCTGGAGCTTCGGTTTGCTGCTCTGTTAACTAATGAGTTTGCCTAACATTGCTCTAAGGCTTTACCCTCACCCAGAAGTCTTGACTTCAGGTTAAAGACATTAGCACATTATTAAAATGTTTTGGTTTTTTTTTTTTTAATTTTTTTCTTTTTTACATTTTATTGATTTTTTTTTTTTTTTTTTTACAGAGAGGAAGAGAAAGGGATAGAGTGAGAAACACTGATGAGAGAGAAACATCAGCTGCCTCCTGCACACCCCCTGATGAGGATGTGCCTGCAACCAAAGTACATGCCCTTGACTGGAATCGAACCCGGGACCTTTCAGTCCGCAGACCCACACTCTACCGCTGAGCCAACCGGTTTCAAATATTAACATGTCTTTTAAGTGTTTTCCCCTAAGGCAGTGGTCGGCAAATGCACCAGTCAACAGGGCGGCCAACCACGGCTCTCAGGCCACAGGTGGCTCAGGAGCCGCAGTTTGCCAACCACTGGACTACACTGGTGCACTCCGGGCCACGGGAAACCATGTAACTGTTAAAATTATTCGGAAGGTCTCCAGGGACGTGGAGCGATACCTGCTACATGACATGCAAAAGGCAAGTTATAAAATAATGTGTCGAGTGTAATCACATTTTTTGGGGAAAAAGCATCAATAAATGCAGAAGCACGCCTTTTTATCAGGCCAGCACCCTTATCAGGATTGCTCCGCCTGCAGTGAGTTTCCCGTTTCCCAACGGGGAGGGGAAACCTGTTCGGGCGGCGGGCGGGGCCGGGTCACACCCGCTCCGGCTCCTGGTTCACGGCCACGGCCACTCCTGCCGCACAGAGCCCCAGGAGGGAGGCGCAGTGTCCTCCGTCCGTCTCGCCCACGGCTGCCGTATCTGCCTGTAAGCCCTGCTCCCCATCCGCCCGGTCAGCTACGTCCTTAAAGGGCAGGCACCCCGGACGCGTTACCCAGAGAAAACCAGAGCCAGCCCCACTCGGGCCTGGAGCGCGCAGGCTGGCTGAGCTCCAGGCCTGGCCCGGCGGATCCCCCGTGCGCCCGCCGGCGACCCCTCAGGCCCTCTGCGGCATCGCACCAAACTGACCAGCGAGCCGCGTCCCGCCCGCCCGGAGAGCAAGCTGTGTGTGTGTGGGGGGGGGGAGGCGGGGAAGAACCTGCGAGGTCCCCACAGACGGCGATAAAAAAAAATACCCTCCCCTCACGTTCGGAGGGATTGAGGCGTGCCACTATAAAAGGCTCCTGTGAATTCAGAGGGAGGTGAGCATGCGGGCCCTCGGGGGTTTCCAGGGTGATGCCCGTGTGTGTCAGCAGCAGCGCCGGGGCCTTTTAGCCCAGAATATTACTAACGGCCCGTGAAGGTGGGAAAAGGGCTCTGAAGCCACTGGCACTGGGATGAAAGCCCGGACGGTACCTGTCTGTAGTCGATGCCTCCTTCCTGAAGGTGGAGGAACGCCAGAGCTCTGTGTCCTGAGAAATAGACACACACGTTGACCAAGTTCAACCACGTGCTGAAGACAGACGCCCTGGCATCCTTTTTAAAAAGAAAATATAACCCGGCCAGCATGGCTCCGTGGGTGACTGTGGACCCATGAGCCAGGAGGTCGCCGTTCCACGCCGGGCAGGGCACAGGCCCGGGTTGTGGGTTTGAAACCCAGGAGTGTGGGGCGTTCAGGAGGCAGCTGATCCATGATTCTCATCATTGATGTTTCTCTCTCCCTCCCTCTCCCCCTTCCTCTCTGAAGTCAATAAAAGGATATATTTTAAGAGAAAAGGAAAGCATACTTTTATGGTTATAGCTGTGACGTGGTGGGAAGTGGAAATTAAGTTTCCATCAGCCGCAGCCAGTCATGCGCTGCTCATGTCATACAAGTGAATATAACTATCAGAACGGCACCACAGGTCCGCACGGAGATTTACATTTCCTGCTCCACCAGGCCCACTGCCGGCGAAGCTGGCCGCCGGGGCCTCAGCCCCCTCCTGTGTGAAAGTGAGGCAGCTGCACGGGGAGAACTCGGGAAATAAACGCTGCGGCCAGCGCGAGGGCTGGCACCTGGCCGGAGCTCAGCAGACAGAAGTCAGCCCGGCCTAGAGCCATCCCACCCTACAGCCATTCTACAGCCATCCATCCTACAGCCACCCCCCTACAGCCATCCCACCCTACAGCCATCCCCCCTACAGCCATCCACTCTACAGCCATCCCCCCTACAGCCATTCTACAGCCATCCATCCTACAGCCACCCCCCTACAACCATCCCCCCTACAGCCATCCCCGCCTACAGCCATCCACCCTACAGCCATCCCCCCTACAGCCACCCCCCCTACAGCAACCCCCCCTACAGCAATTCCCCTTACAGCCACCCCCCTACAGCCATCCCCCCCTACAGCCACCCACCCCTACAGCCATCCCATTATCCTACAGCCATCCCCCCTACAGCCACCCCCCCTACAGCCATTCCCCCTACAGCCACCCCCCTACAGCCATCCCCCCCTACAGCCACCCACCCCTACAGCCATCCCATTATCCTACAGCCATCCCTTTGTCCTAGCCCAGAGGTCAGCAAACTGCAGCTCGTGAGCCACCTGCGGCTCTTTGGCCCCTTGAGGGTGGCTCTTCCACAAAATACCACGGCCTGGCCGAGTCTATTTTGAAGAAGTGGCATTAGAAGAAGCGTAAGTTTAAAAACATGGCTCTCACAGAGACCGGTTCGGCTCAGTGGATCGAGCGTCGGCTTGGGGACTGAAGTGTCCCGGGTTCAATTCCGGTCAAGGGCATGTACCTTGGTTGCGGGCATATCCTCAGTGGGGGGTGTGCAAGAGGCAGCTGGTCGATGACTCTCTCTCATCGATGTTTCTAACTCTCTATCTCTCTCCCTTCCTCTCTGTACAAAATCAATAAAATATATATATTTTTAAAAATGTGGCTCTCCAAAGAAATGTCGATCGTTGTGCTGTTGGTGTTTGGCTCTGTGGACTGAGGAGTTTGCCGACCGCTGGCCTAGAGCCCCCCCACCCTCCCGCCCCCTAGAGGAGCCCGCGGGGGGGCGGTGCCGGCCGCACCGGGTGGGCCGGAGCCGGGTGTGTCTCCGTCACTGACTCGGACAACCAGTCTCAGAAGCACCGCCGCCGCCCGCACGCCCACAGGCGACACCGCCCGACCTCGGCCTCCACACTCCTGTGGGGCCCGAGGGTGATTCACGCCTGTTCCTCCTGTGAGTCACCTCCAGGTTTTCCGTGTTGTTGCTGTTATCCTCCCCGGGGGTGTTTTCCATTGGTTTGTAGGGAGAGTGGGAGAGACAGAAACATGGACGCGAGAGAAACACATCCATAGGCCTCCTCCCGAAGGAGCCCCAACCGGGGCGCAGGCCGGGAGGAGCCTGCAGCGGAGGAGCCTGCAGCGGAGGAGCCTGCCCTCGGCTGGAACCGAACGCTCTATCCACCGAGGCGCACCGGCGAGGGCCACATCCAGCTTTTAAATTCATTCCAGAAAGCAGCCACCGCCGCAGACATCGGGCTGTGAGAGCCACGGCGGGCACGGCCCACACAGGCAGCCGGGGCCAGGCGTCCGCCATGGACGGGCTCACAGCCCTGGTGCGGCGGGTTCTGACGCCCTCACGCCCCGTCCGCCTCCCCGTCTGCCCTCCCCGCCCGCTGCGCGGCGAGGACCTGCGGGCACCATCTTCCCGGAACCTCCCGCTCACAGCTCCCTTCTCGGTAAAACCTCTTCACGCTCACGTGAACATGTTTTTACATACTTCACCTGTCCTATGTTGTTAACGTGTATTCCCGTGAGGGCCTCCTCTGCTTGGCTCCTGCTGGAGGAAGGCCAGCCAGGACCTGACTTTGCTGGCATGTGGAACCCCCCCTTGAGGTGGGTCCCTCTTTGGCGCACTTCTATAGCGTCAGCAACTTCCCCTTCCTGGAAGCGCACAGTTCACTAAGGCGGCCCACTCCCGCCTGCTTTCACATATACAAATAGTTAATGAATTTCAGAGAGGAAGGGAAAGGGAGAGAGAAACATCAATGATGAGAGTCATGGATCGGCTGCCTCCCGCACGCCCCCTACTGGGGATGGAGCCTTCAACCTGGGCGTGTTTCCTGACCGGGAATGGAACCCATGACAACCCCTGAGCCACCCTGACCCGGGGACCCACCCGTGTACGCCACACGGGCTCGCACATGGGACCATTCCTCACACCCGCACTGCACCCCCCTCCTCCCGGAGCCCCTGGCCCCCCAGCTCCCCACTCCCCCACAGAAGCTGCACGACCCCCGGCTTCCTACCGCTCCCAAGCCCACCCACAGCCCCCAAGCCTGGTGGGCGGCCAGCTCAGCAGGACACAGGCCTCCACCCGGGACGGGCCTGCGGTCTCCCCACCTTCCAGACAGACCTGGGTCCCTCAGCCGGGGCCCGGCCGCCGCGGCACTCACCTATCTCTATGTGGGTCGAGACGCCGCACGGTGAGCCCCCACGGCACAGGGCACCCAGCGCCAGGAGCAGGCCGGCCCAGACCCTGCAGGAGACAGGCCCAGGCTCAGGGCTCCCAGGCTGGGACAGCCCCCCCCCCCGGGCCCCCAATCCGGCCAGACACCCCCCCCCGCCCCCGTCTCCAATCCGGCCAGACCCATCCCCCTGCCCCCAATCTGGCCAGACCCACCCACCCACCCACCCCCCTGCCCCCAATCTGGCCAGACCCACCCACCCACCCACCCCCCTGCCCCCAATCCGGCCAAACCCACCCACCGCCCCCCTGCCCCTAATCCGGCCAGACCCACCCGCACCCCCCTGCCCCCAACCTGGCCAGACCCTCTGCTCTCCCGTGAGCTGAGCGAGGGGCTGGCAGGGAAGCCAAGCCCGGTTTCTACACCACATCGGCCGGCCGGGAAGTGAGCTGCTGACCGCTCACCTCCCCGGAACGGCAGACACCTGGGAGGGAGAGCCACGTGCCCGGGGAGCCGCGGCTCCCGCCAGGCTCCCGGCCTTTCCCGCTGACGTGGAGCCGCCTCCAAGCGTCTGCTTTCTTTCAAAATTAGCCTCCCTGTACGCAGGGCTGTGTCCCTGGCCGGCCCCCGGCCCTCACCTTCCCGGGGCCGCTGGCCCGAGCATCCTGTCCCCGCCAAGCATCCCGTCCCCGCGGCCGCTCCTGGCCCCGCCGCCGCTGCCGGATCCGCCGGAGGAGGACCAGCCCGGGCGGCTTCTCGTCCGTGTTTGGCAACAGAGGCTGACACTCGTGTGGGTTACACAAGAGCGGCCAGGCCTGCTCTCTCCCCTGCGTTCCCAGGGCGCCTGCTGTGGGGCCGGATTCCTGCCGCCCCGGCCAAGACGGCCCACGGGGGGCAGGGGCAGGGGACCGGGCCGGACCCAGACCAGACGGAGCACTCCCAAACCCGGGCCCAGCACGCACCTGCCCGTGCTGTCCCGGCTGCAGCCCTTCATGGTGGGGCTGTCAGTGGAGGTCTGGGAATGGCGGTGAGCTTAGAGCTTCAGCGGGTTAGCAGTCAGAGCCAGAAGGGAGCCGGCCGGCCTGGCTCAGAACCAGGAGGTCAGGGTTCGATTCCCAGTCAGGGCACAGGCCTGGGCTGCAGGCTCGATCCCCAGAGTGGGGCGTGCAGGAGGCACGTCTCATCATTGACGTTTCTCTCTCTCCTCTCCCCTCCTCGCTGAAATAAATAAAATAAAATAAAATAAAATAAATGAATGAGTAAAATAAAAAATATTTTTTTAAAAAGCCAGAGGGAGACCCTCACAGGGGAGGAGCGGTGCCAGTCTCGGCAGAGCTGGCGGGGAGAGGAGAGGGAGATGGCACGATCTGAGATCCTGAGCCCTCTGCCAAGTTTCCCTGTAACCTAACTCAGCCTCCGCCGGGCTGCGCCGGGGCTGGGCCATGCTCGGAGGCCAGACCACGGCCGGCTGTTTTGTTTGGCTGAGAGGGAGTTTTACAAACACCGGCCAACTCTCTGGAAGTGGAAACATTCACAAAGAAACTCAGATTTTTAGCTCTTTGAACAAAACAAAACCCCAGCAAGCACTGCCTGGAACAACCACCCCCTGCGAAATGGGGGTCAGTGCTCAGAGTGGCTGTATGGCCCTGAGGCCCCCTCTCCCCACCGCCCCCCACAGGGCCCCTCGGTTCTTCCATGCTCATTAGGGTTGCTGCTTCCGGGGGCTCCTGAGCTGGGGGCCAATCCCACCCAATCACCTCCCCTGGGCTGGTTCTGACACTGGTTCTGACACTGGTTCTGACACGCTGTCCTTATGGCGTGTTGGGGACCTACCAGTCTACGTGGCCAGACCTGGGCAACCAGTATGACCTTGAATTCTGACCTGAATTTTATTTTATTTTTTCAAATATTTTTATTGATTTCAGAGAGGAAGGAAGAGGGGGATAGAAACAGCAATAATGAGAGACTCATATTTATCCTCCTGCACACCCCCTGCTGGGGATCCAGCCTGAAACCCCAGCATGTGCCCTGGCCTGGAATCGAACCTGGGACGGGTCAGTCCGCAGGCCGCAGCCGCTCTAACCCCCCGGGCCACACCGCCCAGGACTCCGCCATGATTCCAGGTGGTGGCGGCGGACATGGCTGGAGTCCCCCCCAGCCAGCCTGGGCTCCGCTTCACGGCGGGGACCCCGGGGAGCCAAGTCCAAGGGCACCCGGCCTGTCGCCAGATCCGGAGTTTGGATCCTGGCTGCTGGGCGCCCAAGGCTGTTACATAACAAGGCTGCTCCCCGCCGCAGGCAGAGCACCCAGGCCCCCGCCCCCAGGGCCCCCGCCCGCCCCCCAGGGCCCCCCGCCTCCCAAGGCTCCCCGCCCCCCAGGGCCCCCGCCCCCAGGGCCCCCGCCCGCCCCCCAGGGCCCCCCGCCTCCCAGGGCCCCCCGCCTCCCAAGGCCCCCCGCCTCCCAAGGCTCCCCGCCCCCCAGGGCCCCCGCCCCCCAGGGCCCCCGCCCCCCAGGACCCCCGCCCCCCCGCCCCCCCGCCCCCAGGGCCCCCGCCCCCCAGGGCCCCGCTCCCCAGGGCCCCCGCCCCCCAGGACCCCCGCCCCCAGGGCCCCCGCCCCCCAGGGCCCCGCTCCCCAGGGCCCCCGCCCCCCAGGACCCCCGCCCCCAGGGCCCCCGCCCCCCAGGACCCCCGCCCCCCCGCCCCCCCGCCCCCAGGGCCCCCGCCCCCAGGGCCCCCGTCCCCCAAGACCCCCCCGCCGCCTCCCAAACCCCCCCGCCCCCCCCCGCCCCCGCCCCCCGCCAACCCCCTGCCCAGAGCCCGCGCGACCCCGTGAGCGGCGCTGCGGGGCCCAGGGCGCGATGGGGGCCGGCAGCTGGGCTGGCTCCGGGCATCCCCCGGGACCAGGCGAGGGGCGAGGGGCTTGGGAGGTGGGCGATGGAGGTGGCCGAGGGGCGAGGGGAGATGGCCGAGGGGCGGTGGAAGGTGGGAGCGGAGAGGGAGCGGTTCCCGGCAGCGGCCCGGAGCACAGGGGTGGCTGCTCTGAGGGGACTGGGACCGGCCCGCAGGCGCGCCCACCTGACCCTCCCCTCCCTTTTCCCCTCTCCTCCCCCTGCCCCTCCCCTCCCTCCCCTCCCCCTCCCCTCCCTCCCCTCCCTTTTCCCCTCTCCTCCCCCTCCCCCCTCCCCCCTCCCCCCTCCCCTCCCTCCCCCTTCCCCTCCCCATCCCCTCCCCTCCCCTCCCCTCCCCTCCCTCCCCCTCCCCTCCCCTCCCTCCCCGGCTGCGGGACGCGGCGTCATAAGGCCCCGCCAGGAGCGCCAGGGGGCGCTGCTCCGCGCCCGCCGCCTCCACCCGCGCGGGCCGTGCCCTCCGCTCCGCTCCGCCCGGCGCCGGCCATGGCGACCTGCGAGCGGCTGCGGCGCTGCGGGGCCCCGCGCCTGCGGCCCGCGCTGCTCGGCCCCCGCGGCGGGGCGCCCGGGCCGGGCCCGCTCCGCGCCTACGCGCCGGGCCCGGGCCTCCCGGCCGCGCTGCTGCGCACCGGCTCCTTCGTGGGCGGCCGCTGGGCGCCCGCCGCCGCCGCCTTCCCCGTGCGCGACCCGGCCAGCGGCGCCGAGCTGGGCCGCGTGGCCGACTGCGGGGCGCCCGAGGCCCGCGCCGCCGTGCGCGCCGCCCACGCCGCCTTCGGCCGCTGGAGGGGCGCGCTGGCCAAGGTGAGCCCGAGGGTGCGCGGCGGGGAACGGGCCCAGGACCACCCGCCAGCGGGGCCGGCTGAGCACGGCCTCCTGCAGCCGCTGGGGAAGCGGGGTGGGCGGGAGGGGAGCCAGGGGAGGAAACTGAGACGCATCTTCCTCCTCCTCCTCCCCCTCCCCCTCCTCTTCCTCCCCCTCCTCCTCCTCTCCATCCTCCTTTCCTCCTGCTCCTCCTTCCCCTCCTCCTCCTCTCCATCCTCCCCCTCCTCCTCCTCCTCCCCCCCCCTCCTCCCCCCTCCTCCTCCTCTCCATCCCCCTCCTCCTCCTCTCCATCCTCCTCCTCCTCCTCTCCATCCCCCTCCTCCTCCTCTCCATCCTCCTCCTCCTCTCCATGCTCCTTTCCTCCTCCTCTCCATCCTTTCCTCCTCCTCCTCTTCCTCCCCCTCTTCCTCCTCTCCATCCTCCTTTCCTCCTCCTCCTCCTCCCCCTCCTCCTCCATCCTTTCCTCCCTCCTCCTCCTCCCCTCCTGCTCTGAGTAGCACCTGCCTTCAGCACCGCCCATCGCACGGGAGGGGAGGCGCACAGGTTCACCTGCCCCGAGCTGTTAGGAGGAGGACCTGCAGCCCCGCCCGCGTGGCGCAGTGGTCAGCGCGGACCCATGAACCTCCTGGTTGCAGGCGCGACCCCCAGGGTGGGGCATGCAGTGCAGGAGGAGGCGGCCGTGATTCTCTCTCATCACTGACGTCTCTGTCGCGCTCTTCCTAACTGGAATCAATTAAAAAAAAACAACACTTTTTACGCAGGAAGCGGGTCCCACAAGGACAAGTGCTGAGGGACTCCGGAGCGGAGGCCCAGGAGGAGGCCGAACACAGGGACAGCGGAGGGGGTGGGGGTGGGGGGGGGAGGGCTCGGTGCTGAACGGGCAAAGGCCCTGCAGCGGAGGCGGGGTCTGTGCTCCTCCTCCTCCTCCTCCTCCTCCTCCGAGGGGCAGCTGCGTCCCCCGAGGGCCTGGCCGAGGCCCTCGGAGCTGAAGATGGTCCCTTTCTCTGCCGTCCCCTCTTCCAGGAGCGGAGCGTGCTGCTGCGGAAATGGTATGACCTGATGATGCGACACAAGGACGACCTGGCCAGGATCATCACCGCCGAGAGCGTGAGTCCGCGGCCGCCCGGCCGCCGCCTGGGGCTACCCATGGGGGTCCCCGCACATGGGGGTCCCGCTGCCGGTCGGGTGCTCCGACTGTTCCTGTAAAGCCGGGCCCTCCTTTCGCCGAGACGGCCTGTGCTCTGGCGGCTTTCCTGGGGCTTCTGTGCGTTTAAAGACCCGCACCCCTTCCTCGGCCCCGCACCGCCCTGAGCCGAGGGGGGGAAGTGCGGCTCCGTCTCCTCCGGGCGGCCTCGCCGGAGGCAGGGGCCGCGGGCCGGGCGCGCTCCGTGGCCGCTGGGTTCTGCCCATTTCTCCGCCGGCGTGGGGGGGGCCTGCCCTGCGGGCACAGCCGCTGCCGGGCGGGCGGTGAGGGCCTCTCTGCCGCGCAGGGGAAGCCGCTGCCGGAGGCGCAGGGCGAGGTGGTGTACGCGGCCCAGTTCCTGGAGTGGTTCTCCGAGGAAGCGCGCCGCGTCTACGGGGACGTCATCAGCGCCGCGGTCCCGGGGCGGCGGGCGCTGGTGCTCAAGCAGCCGGTGGGCGTGGCCGCCGTCATCACCCCGGTTCGTGGGGGACCGTGGGGGCTGGGAGCACGGGGCCGGCGTGGGGGGCCGGCCTGGGGGGTCAGGAGCACCCGGGCGGCGCCTCCTCCAACGGCCTCGCCCTCCGTCCCCAGTGGAACTTCCCGAGCGCCATGATCACCCGCAAGGTGGGGGCCGCCCTGGCCGCCGGCTGCACCGTCGTGGTCAAACCGGCCGAGGACACGCCCTTCTCGGCGCTGGCGCTGGCCGAGGTGAGCCCGCCTGCCCGCGGGGACGCTGCCCCGGGACGGAGACCGTGGCTCTCGCTGGATGGCGTTGCTCGAATATGTTGTGATCCTGTCCCCACTGGCAGCTGAGTTCCTCCCCGTTGCTTTTTAGAAGAAAACATCGTTTTATCTCCCTTTTCTGTTTCCCCCCCTCGCCGCAGCTCGCCAGCCAGGCGGGCATCCCGCCCGGAGCCTACAACGTGGTGCCCTGCTCCCGGGCCAGGGCCCAGGAGGTGGGGGAGGCGCTGTGCACCGACCCGCTCGTGTCCAAGATCTCCTTCACCGGCTCCACCGCCACCGGGAAGGTGCGTCCTTCTCACTTTCCCCTGTTTCCCCTGTCCGGCGTCTAAAACCGGCCCCGCCCGGGAAGATGGCCAGCGGAGGCTGAGGCCTCAGCACGGCCTGCTTGTCCCAGGACACACCCTGGAGCTCAGATCCGTAATCCAGGATCAAAGGTCCCAGAAACACCTGGCTGTGGAAATGCCTGAGTGAGAATTGTATTTAGCATAAGGGTGCTTACAGATAGAAAGAAAAAAAAACCAACAAAACAACAAAAATAAATAAAGGTACTTACAGGAATTAATTGGACTTTTTAAAAAATTGATGTCAGAGAGGAAAGGAGAGAGAGAAAGAAACATCCAGGAAGAGAGAGAGTCATTGATCGGCTGCCTCCTGCATACCCCACACGGGGATCAGGGCCTGTGTCCTGACTGGGAATTGAACCCTGAGCTGCCCCGCCGCCGCCAGGCACTCCCCCTTTCCTTATGGGAAGCATCATCACATCTGCCCCACTGAGCGCCTGGCGTCATGTGGAGAGGGCTGGCCAGTCCGGGGCTGAGGCCTCGCGCACCCACGGCCCCTCCCCTGTGCCCCCGCCCCTGTGCCAGGCGCTGCTGCACCACGCGGCCGACTCCGTGAAGAGGGTGTCCATGGAGCTGGGCGGCCTCGCCCCGTTCATCGTGTTTGACAGCGCCAACGTGGACCAGGCCGTGGCGGGCGCCATGGCGTCCAAGTTCCGGAACTCCGGACAGGTGCGTCCCCGCGTGTTTCACGAAGACCCTCCACCTCCCGCGTCTCCGGGGAGGAACCCCGGGCTCCTTCCACGGCCCGTGCCTTCTCCTTTCCCCTCTTCAGCACGTCCCTGTCTCACCAGGGACGGCAGGACAGGCGTGGGGGCTCCGAGGAAGACGGGGGGCCCTGGCTTCCAGGAAGGCCTGTTCCTCCAGCCCCTCTCTCCTCGCGGCAGCCCGCGGCCTGGGCTTCTCGCTGGTCGGCGGCTGCGACACGCGCGTGCGCCCCAGTTTGCTCTTCTCTCTCCAGACCTGTGTGTGCTCCAACCGGTTCCTGGTGCAGAGCGGGATCCACGACTCCTTCGTGAGCAAGCTGGCTGCGGCCATGAGGGCCAGCCTGCGCGTGGGCAACGGGTTCGAGGAGGGGACGACCCAGGGCCCGCTGATCAACGAGAAGGCGGTGGAGAAGGTAGTTCGCTGGGCGGCTGCAGGTTCCGGGGTTGGTGCCTAGGGTTCCCTGGCAAAGGGCACGTGGGTTAGGTGCCCAGCGAGGCTGTTGTGGAAATGACGGAGCCGTCGGGAAAAGCGTAATCGCTGCCAGCGGGTGTACGTGGTGGGGCGTCGCCTGTCTCAGTCTTTCCACCGCATCCCCGAGTGTCCCCTTAGCCTGCTGCTGCCGCCTGAATTCCAACGATGGTGGTGGGCTCACCCGGCTGCCTCAGACCTGGAGACACAGTTCTTTAACTTTCCCAGCACACGGAGGGAAGGAAGACGGGCTATGTTGTGTGTGTGTGTGTGTCTTTTAATATATTCTTATTTATTTCAGAGAGGAAGGGAGAGGGAGAGGGAGAAAGAACCGTCAATGATGAGAGAGAATCAGGGATTGCTGCCTTCCGCACGCCCCGCATTGGGGATCCAGCCCGCAAACTGGGCCGGTGCCCTGATCAGGGTTTGCACCTGAACCTCCTGCTGGGTGGGCCCATGCTCCCCGCTGAGCAGGCGGCGAGCCGTTTTGAGATGTCACTGCTTCGGCCAGAGTGCACTGCAGGTGCCCTTCCAGGAGGCTCCTGACACAGGGCAGCCTGGAGACCTCGGATCTCAGAGGCCGTGTCCAAGTGCAGGGATGGCAGGGGGAGAGGAAAGGGAGGAGGCAGGGCTGAGGCAGAGACCAGGCTGTGTGGGTTCCATCCAGCCAGTCTGAGAACACCAGCCCACCCCCCCTGGTCCCAGAGCCCCACCCTTCGCAGAGGGTCTGGTTTGGAGGTGTCCTCCCCAGGAGGGAAGACTCCTCCCCAGCTCCGGGCCCTGCCCCTCCTCCCCAGGAGGGACTCCTCCCAGCTCCCGCTCTGCCCCTCCTCCCCAGGTGGAGGCGCACGTGAGCGACGCGCTGGCCAAGGGGGCCACCTTGGTGACGGGCGGGAAGCGGCACCCGCTTGGGAACAACTTCTTCGAGCCCACGCTGCTCAGCAACGTCACGCAGGACATGCTGTGCTCTCGGGAGGAGACCTTCGGGCCCCTGGCCCCCGTGATCAAGTACGACCCGCCCGAGAGGTCGCTGGAGGTGGGAGGCCAGGTGGAGGGGGGGCGCCGGGAGGGGCTCTGTTGGACACGGTGCCCGGGCTTCGGTGCCCTCAGGGCACTCTGCTCTGCGAGGAGCCAGCTGGTGATGTGACCCCCAGCCGGGCCTGGCACCGGCTGTCCCCTCCGCCCGTCTGGGTGCCGCAGCCCCGTCTCTCCCCGTCTTGGGAGATGAAGGGGGAGGGAGGAGGCCGGGTTTCCGCGCGGCTCCCTCTGCTGACGCCCTGCTGCCCGGCAGGTTCCACACGGAGGAGGAGGCGCTGGCGATCGCGAACGCGGCGGACGTGGGGCTAGCAGGTGGGTGTGGGCCTGCCTGGGCCTTGGCCCGTGAGCCGGCTGGGCCGGAGGGCGGGGCAGCGGGCAGGTGTGCGCTCACGCCTTCAGGCCTTCTGCCTCCGGGTGCCTGCAGGAGCCCTGGCGAGGGGAGCGGGGTTGAGGGGGAGGGGGAGACTGAACGGTGGTTCCAGGTGGAGACTCAGCCTGAGTCCCGCCCTGGGGGCTGGCTGCCGGAAACCCCAGTGCTGCTCCCGCCCTCCCTCCGGGCCGGGGCGGGGCAGAGGGTGCCAGACCATTTCCAAGTAAAAGGGCAGGGGTCACGCCCTCACCGGGAGGGTTGGGGACTAAGGGGTCTGCCGTGCACCTCTGTCCGGATGTGTGGGTTCCGGCCCTCGGGGAAAAGAGCCACACCATGGCGGCGACTGAGAGGAGGGTCATAGCCAGGAGGGAGCCTGGGGAGGTTGCCTTGATCCTTTAAAAAAATATATACGTTTTTATTGATTTCAGCGAGGAAGGGGGTGGGAGAGGGAGAGAGGGAGGGAGGGAGGGAGAGGGAGAAAGAGGGAAAGAGAAACATTCATGAGAATCGTGGGTCGGCTGCCTCCTGCACACCCCACCCTGGGGATCGAGCCTGCAACCCGGGCCTGTGCCCTGAGCGGGAATGGAACCCTGACCTCCTGGTTCCTCATTCGATGCTCAGCCCCTGAGCCACCTTGGTCCTTAGGACGGATGCCCAGGTGGGAGAGGGGCATCAGCCAGGCCGGCGTGGGGTCTCGCTGGGAGCGGGCGCGGCCAGGCCGGAGGGCGGAGGCCGAGGCAGTGCCCTCCGCGCGGACAGGACGCCGCGTCACGTCCCACACCCGTCCCTCCCGCACAGGTTACTTCTACTCGCAGGACCCCGCCCAGATCTGGCGGGTGGCGGAGCGGCTGGAGGTGGGCATGGTGGGCGTCAACGAGGGGCTGCTCTCGGCCGTGGAGTGCCCGTTCGGCGGCGTGAAGCAGTCGGGCCTCGGGCGCGAGGGCTCCAAGTACGGCATCGACGAGTACCTGGAGGTCAAGTACGTGTGCCTGGGCGGCGTGTAGGCCGTGCCCTTTAGGACATGAAGGAGCTCGCCGCGCGGGCACAGCCACCCTGGCTTCACATGCACCTCGGGTGTCCGGGCTGCAGCAGCCTCTGTCCCTCACCCGAGGGGCTTCCCATCGAGTTTAGAGCCTGGAGGGGGGGACACTGATGTGAGAGAGACGGTGATTGGTTGCCTCCCACACAAGCCCTGACCTGGGCGGGCATCAGGCTGCTCCCCAGGTGCAGGCCCTGGAGCTGGAATCAACCCTGACCCTTGGTCCGCTGGCGGGCACCTGAACCACCTGAGCCAAACCCCACCCACTGAGCCAAACCCCACCCACCGAGCCTAACCCCACCCACCGGGCCAAACCCCACCCACCGAGCCTAACCAGCTTTTAAAACTTGACAAAGGTTTTAAAGCCCATCCAGACCTTATGTTAACCAGGTGGGAGTCCTGCCCTCCCCTTACTGAACTAGGGACATCTGGTGCCCGTGCCTGTGGCTGCAGACTCCCCGAGACCCGCCACAGCCCTAACTGCCTCTAGCAAAGGGCAGCAGGCACAAGCTGGCCCGGCGACCCCTCCCAGGGCTGGTGACCTCAGGAGGCTCAGAGCTTAGACCAGAGGAGAGCACTCCCCCCCCCCCCCAATCCTCACCTGGAGAGCTCAGCTGCTGTGCGCTCTGTGTTGTGAGTAGCTGTTTACAGATTTGTGCCGTGTTCTCTGCTTCCCTGCCCTCCTTTCCTCGGTGGGGAGACCCCCCTGTGAACACACTGTCCGTGCGGGACCTGGCGCCCCTGAGGGCGGAGCCCAGGTTACTGCCTGTGCCGCGGCCCGGGGTCGCTGTCTGTGTGGGGCCTCGCTCTGTGTTGTGGGGGTTGGTGGGGAGTGTGCGGACGTCTGTCCTCCCACTGTCTCCTGGTCTGCACAAAGTCACTAATAAATGAATTAACGAACTTCCTGTTTCTGCCTTCAAGTTGGCGGTGAGGGTTTTTCCCGGCCGGTGCATCGCCTGAGCGTGGTTTGGGCACGATTGGCCCAGCTGAGACGGAGGGAGGGGACCAGAAGGTGGGGTGCCGGCCTGAGGACACCGGAGCTGGAGGCTCTGCCTGAGGTTTTAGGGAACGAACACGTGACACCCCCTCTTCTGCACCCGGAGCTGAGAACGGGACACAGGGTTTACACAGAGGGAACACAATGCTGGCGTCATCGCTGAGACGCTGGGTTAGGGGCTGGTGAGAAAGGCGAAGGGATTGAGAGAAAAACAAGAACAGGCGCGGACAGCGGTATGGGGATGGAGCGGGGAGGGCGGCAGGAGCCCGGGCTGGCGGCCGGCACTCCGGGCAGCGTGCAGATGTGTACGGAGCTGTACCTGGGAAACGTGTATGGTTTAACCAACGTCGCCCCACTACGTTCAATTACAAAACCCATAAAGAACTTCAGTTTTAAAGTTCTTGTCAGACACCCACGGAGAACGCTACCTAATCCAGGGGCCGGCACACTGGCCTACAGGGCACCTGGGCTCACTGCCTGTTTTTAGTTATTTTATTCTAATTAAACATAAGAAAATTCACTGTCAGAATCAAAGTGGAAGGAGGGGGAGAAGCAGGTGCTGTTGCTTTTTTTTTGGTTTCTTAATATTTTTCCATTTGTTTATACATGTTTTGTTAATCTGCACCCGAGGACATTTTCCCATTGACTTTAGAGAGAGGGGAAGACAGAGTAATGTGGATGTGAGAGAAACACGCCCAACCAGGGCCCAGCCCGGGGAGGAGCCTGCAAACCAGTGCGTGCCCTTGATCGAGCCCGGGTCCCTTCAGTCCACCCCCGGCGGCACCGGCGAGGGCAGCTGCTATTGGTTTGGAAAGCGGAGTCTGCCGCTCCTGGCATGCACGCCGGCCCCTCCTCCCGCACCCACAGCCCGTCCTGCAGGCTGTTCACGGGGCACCGGACCCCACAGGCCCACCGGATTCAGAGATGCTTGTGCACAACTTACAAAGCGCCTCTGATGGCTTCGTGTCTAAGACGTAAATCTAGAAATAGCCCACCCGAGAACTTCCCGTTTCTACTTTAAAAGGGAGCAGACAGGAGAGGAACCAAGATGGAGGCAAAGGTTAACACCTGAACTTGCTGTCTCGCACAACCACATCCAAACTACAACTAAAAGAAAGAACGGATATCATCCAGAACCAGGAGGGGTAAAATGTCTCCTGGTACAGCTTTTCACCCTCGGCTCTTGTTTCTATGTGGTTACTGAACAACAAGGCCAGAAACTTGGGGTTCTGAGGGCGGGAGGAACTGAGGTCTGGAAGGTCCAGGTGCACCCCATCCCGGCAAAATGGCGCCTCACCCACTGAAACAAGATTCCGAGGGGCAGTCCCACGGAGGAGGAGGTGAAGGACATAAGGCCGCTGTGCTGGGAAAACGTGAGATTCCGAGTGAAAAACTCCAGGGACTGCAAACAGGCTCCCGTTCTGCACTGAGCGTCGCTGCCCGTGGAGCGGATGTAGCCAGGCGCCCGTCGCTCCCTCACCGTCTGCGCTCAGGTGCCGGCACAGCAGCCCCAGCCCGCCATGTTCGGCCCACAGGTGCAGTCGCGCATGCAGCCAGAAACAGGAGTTGAAATTCAATCCCCTCCCGGCCCACAAACACAAAACCAACTATAAGCAAGTACATTTTTTTAAAAGCATCTTTCTCTTAAGAAGAAAGAGGAAAAGATAAAAATTATGATCAACAAACACATATCAACAAGTGAATTGAAAAATCAAGTGAAAATGAGAAAAAAAAATCAAGTGAATTAAAAATCTGAGGAACAGAATAAACTGGTAAATATAATAGAATCAGAGGCAAAGAAAGAGAGTGGATCGATAATTATCAGGGGGAAGGGGTGTGGGAGGTGCAGGAAGAGACTGGACTAAAATCGTACACCTATGAATGAGGACAGTGGGGGGAGGGGGGAGGGCAGAGGGTGGGGTGAGAACTGGGTAGAAGGGAGCTAAGGGGGGGGAAAGAAGAAACGTAATAATCTGAGCAATAAAGATTGATTTATTTAAAAAAAAAGTATCTTTCTTATGGGAAAAAATGATCCCTTAAAGCACATTTAAAAGTGTTCCTCACCTCTTGTAAAATAATTCCACTTCAGCATAGCAAAACTAAAAGGCTGTTTCTCTTTACACAGTATTCTGCTCTCGAAAACCAGTCCAGAGCGGCTGTAAACAGACTTTCACCCCATCACGCCCAACCTGGTATCTTGGTCACACAGATACAGATATGAATTTCAGTGAGAGAAGGAATTTAAGTCACGAGTTCACGTATAGCTCACCAATGAGGCAGGTCAGCTGACACAGGGCAGCTGTCACCTGCTCAAATGCTCACGGCCTGGTACTGAAGACCCAGTGCCAGGAACCCACAGCCCCCCGGTTTTCCCTCTTAAAGACTTAGAACATTCACTACTTTGGTTCCTGGTTTCCACGATACATCAGCGATAAAGGCTGGCCCAGAGGCAGTGCGATCTAGCACTGCGGACAGATGACAGCCTCTAGCCCTCCCGCCGGGAGACCTCATATTCTGCACACACACATCCCCTCGAAATAAACATTAACACTTTGTTCTGAAACCTAATGACGCAAAACACAGTTTTCCCTTCTCTCCTGATGGTCCGATATATTCCTTCTTCCACATCAAACCTGAATTTCCAGAGGGGCAGGAATTCTCTGTGCAAATCTCCAGCACACCACCACTCGGAACACGTGACTTGCACCGGGAACACTTCACAGGATGACGTCCAAGGTGCAGAGAAGGCCCCAGTGGTCACTGGGGAACCGGCCACAGTCCAGCTTCTCCAGCCCCAGGAGGTCCAAGCTCTGGGGGACGAGGTGGCCGCCCCCCGCGGCCGGAGCTCTGAAGAAGATCCGGTCGAAGCGGTGGCGACAGGCGGCCCGGATGCCCAGGTTGGAGTTCAGCCGTGTGTCCCACGTGTAGCGGCAGTGCTCAGGCCTGCCCAGCAGCTCCCAGACGTCCGAGATGCTGCCGGGTAAGCCGCCGCACTTGGTGACCTGAAAGGACAGGAAACGCCGTGATATTCCAGTGTTTCCCCCCAAACTGAAAGCGTGACTTGGAAATATTAAAAACCTGCAAGTAACAGCATTGCCTCATCATAGTCTAAACTATTTTCTCCTCTGGCTCTGTTTTTTTTTTTTTTTTTTTTTTTTTTTTTTTAAATATATTTTATTGATTTTTGTACAGAGAGGAAGGGAGAGAGATAGAGAGTTAGAAACATCGATGAGAGAGAGTCATCGATCAGCTGCCTCTTGCACACCCCCTACTGGGGATGTGCCCGCAACCAAGGTACATGCCCTTGACCGGAATCGAACCCGGGACCTTTCAGTCCCCAAGCTGACGCTCTATCCATTGAGCCAAACCGGCCTCGGCTGGCTCTGTTTTTGTTCATTAGTTTATGTTGTTTATTATATATATATTAATATATATAAACGTGGGAGATTCCATTTATATGATCCATTGTCAAGTGCCTTCAGTTCTATTTGAAATTTACTAACAATATTAATTCTTCCTTTTTCACTCACACTTGTTTGTTTTCACTTATGGTAAGTCACACATGAAATTCACCATTTAAAAATACACATATACCAATGGCCTTAAGTATATCCACATAATTGTGCAGCCAGCCCTTTTTGGCTTTTTTAAAATCAGGTTGCCTTTTTTGAAGAATTTCTAACATTTTAATACAGATCATGTTCATTCCAGCCTCAGTGCCAACCTGGGGCAGGCACTGCGTCAGCTTCCTTTCGTGGCTGCTTAGATGTTGAACATCACAATACGCTGGTTTTTCTCGATCTTGACAACGTGGCAAGCTTTGGCCTGGCTGTGGCAGAAGTCCTTCCTTTCCTCCATTAAGTGAGGCACGCAGTCAGCACAGTCAGTGGCAAGAAGTGAAGAGGATGGAAAAAACATCGGGTTTTTTGTTGGTTTTTTTTTGAATGTCAGGTTCTTATTGTTGGCTTTTCGGTGAGCATTCTTTACATATTCTGAGCACGAACTGTGTGGCGGATACGTGATCTGCAAACATTTCCCCGAATTCCCTTTTCACTCCCCGGTGCACACCGTGTATCTCCACGGCATCCACCTCCCTCCTTGTTCGCTCTGTCTGTGCTGCTGGTGTCGCGCTCAAGAAGTCAGCGCCGCTCCTGTGCCAGAACGCTTCCCGCGTCCTGCTCTGACCGAGGCCTATGGTCCACGCTGAGAACTGCCACACGGGGTGTGAAGGCCCAACTTCACATGCGGGCCCGTGGCATCAGGTCCAAACGCCACTTGTTAAATCCAGGATTTAAGTCAGTCGGTCCCTCAATCAGATACCAGAAACGGCCGCCATAAACAAGTCCGACAGAAGCCACCTTGCCGGACCCGCCCTCGGAGGCCGGCGGCCACCTTCCCGGGACGCTGCCTTCCGGGCAGTCCTGCCCGCCCCGCTCCCCCTGCTCCCCGTCCTGCCGCAGGGGCCCCCGGGCAGTCCTGCCCGCCCCGTTCTCCCTGCTCCCCGTCCTCCCCGTCCTGCCGCAGGGACCTGAGCAGGAGCTCCATGTCCGCTCGCTTTCCGTCTGACGAGCGCTGGGCATGGGGGGAGGGCAGGTTCTAAGGCCATAAAGACCCTGAGAAACCTCCCGTCTCAACCGGACGCAGGACAGACACTTTGTTCGGGGCTGGACAGGCAGGGAACGGGACAACCACGATGCTCAGCTCTTCCTGTCCTCACCTGCAACCGGCCCGGTGAGCGCCTGTCCTGAGCTCCCTCACCACCGCTTCCCAGAGCCCGCGCCACCACCCCGGCCTGCGCTGCCACACTCCCATCTCCCCCGAGACAGCAGCCTCCTGCCTCTGCTTCCGCGATGGGGACAGAGCACGGCGGAGCCAATACTGCCGGTTTCTGCCTACAGGGGCCTGTGCCCATTTTACCGGAATCCGCTTCCACAGCAGTCACCGCCCTGGACACCCACTGCTGCTGCCACTCACCTCTTGGTCCCGCAGGTTCATGTCTCCCGCAAACAGAACGGTGGCCGACTCCGGGGCCTCCTGCATCTTCCTCAGGACCAGCTTGAACTGACTGGCGCGCTCCTCCGCGTGCTCCCGGGTGCTCTCCAGGTGGGAGTTCATAAGGCACAGCTCGTTTCCCGCCACGCTCGCCTGCACGGACAGACCGTCACGGCTGTTACGTCAGCCCCGTGCTGACCTCTGACCCCGGATCAGCAGGTCGGCCACCGGCCGGAGCGCACCCACGCAGGGAGCGCACCCACGCAGGGAGCTTGCTCGCCATCACGGTGTGTTCCTTCCAGCGCAGGGCAATGCGCTCAGAAGAAAAGCCACGCTAGAGAGGGAATGTGGGACATCACCAAACCTTCCACATCTCAGGAAAACATCTTACAGATCAGGGATTTTATTCTTACAAGACTGTGTCTATGTTTGAAATTTATGTAAGAACTTACCGAGCTCTTTAAGACTAACAGGACACCCTGTGAGTGAGGAGCAGGCCTTTCTAAAAACAGCAGTAAGCAGAGAAAAAGGACATCACCCTGGAACTGCAGGAACTTATGCTTTTCTTTAAAAACGTTACTCACATGCACACACAGAAGGTTTCTCATCATCTTTGTGTTTGGGAAAGGGATGATCTCGTAGCTTTTCAATTTCACTCTTGATTTCTTTAGCATGATGGCTGTGAAATACCCGTCGTCATGGCCTGCGGGTGTTTGTGAAACAGAATTTCAGTTGAGAATACACTACTGTAACAGGTTCCCCATGGAAGGTTTTATAACAAACAAGTAGTTGCTTAAGCTCAATCTTAAAGTAAACTATTGTTTCAAAATAGCGGAGATGGCCAACCATGTCCTGTGTTCGCCTGCCCCTCCCAATGTCACGGAGGATGGAGAAATATAAAAGTAAACAGGACTTCACATAGGTGCCAAACTATTAATGGTGCCAACAGGAAACAAATACATTGGAGAAATTTCTGGAAGACAGAGGAGATGAGACTTAACCTGAGGCAAGTTGGCATGCATTACTTCTCACCCGGAAGCCCAGGAAAATTATAATAAACGAACAGAATATTTAGAAGGTGTGAGGCTGTAGGAAGAAAAGAGAACAGAACAGGCAGTGACAACTGGCTGATCAGAACAGAGGATCCAAAAAAGAAAAAAAAAGGAAGGAAAAAGGAGGAAAGAATGGAAAAAGAACAAAGAGAAAGGAAGGGGTCGGAGGAAGGCCGGAGAGGGAAACAGAGAGGAACGGGTTTTTCCGAATTGAAGGTCACAAACCTCCAAATTGGAAGTTCCTTCCAAGTGTTCAGAATAAATGAGAAAAAACAAAAAAATAAAAAACTAAGCCCCCCAAAGAACACTAGGATGGAAAAGAGACCCTCAAAGCTCAGGGTGGGGGAGGCCAGAAATAGTAAGGCTTCAGATTTACAATCCACAACGGCAACCGGGAAACACTGACAACACCTTTCTGCCTGGAAATCTGTGTGCAGCCGAACCACCAGCCAGTCACGGGGACGAATCACAGGTTCACAAACGCCCTCTCTACGCATTCCCTCTTAGAAGGGGTTTCAGAATGTGCACCAATAAAACAAGAAATCCAACCAGGAGCAAGAAAAAGAATCCCCAGGAGAAAGCAGAAAAGCTGTCCCAGAGAGAGCAGGAGAGAAACAAGGCCGAGGCAGGCCTCTCCTCAGCCAGGCTGACGAGACAGCAGGCAAAGCAAACCAGGGCCTCAAGAAAAGGGAGAGGCGACGGGAACATGGGCTTGAGCCCAGAATAATGACTTGTAGCCAAAGTGGTAAAAACAAAACAGGTGGAGAAAAAAACCCCCAACTAAATTAAGAGTAAAAAGCTAAAAGAAAAAAAGACTTTTGAAAAAGCATAACCACATGAAGCTAACGTATCATGTGAACTATAGCTGAAAAATTAAGAATCTGGAAAAAAGTATAACTACAATGCAATTATCACACTTAAAATTTTTAATGATTTAATGTCACCAAAAAGCTACTCACTGTCTCAAACTTTGACAATTTACATGTTCCTGACGTATCATTCATTACAACTCTTTCTCACATCGAAGCTGTATCACATATCCTCCTCCAGTCCTCTCAGCATCGTGGGTCTGGCTTGTTTGCTTAAAACTTAACTGCTTCTGTGCTCCAACAGGCTTTGACGGGTTTCTTGCATTGACATGTTTTTCAAAGAAAAAGACAGTGACATGACAGGAAAGCTGTTACCTGTAATGATCTCGTAGCTGCTTGCCTTCTTCTTCAGCATGCTGTGATACGGGGGAATGACTTCCTGCAGAAAAACCACGTCCGGGCTGTACCTGTGTGAGAACACCGGGAATGCGCCCATTTCACGTGCGGTACCTCCGTCAGCAAAATACCACGTCAGAGAAACGCAAAACTACGACGTCTCACACCCACTCTTCAATGTTCACACTGTTCCTTGGTAACGATAAGACAGAGACCTGAGCTATTTCACCCAAAGATTAAAAAAAATATATACGTGACACCACATTGTAAAGCTGTTTAGAATCACTGACAAGCAGCAGTGATCTGAGAGGCACCACAGTCCTGCACCCCGAGGGACACTTCACTTGTGATCACCCCTAACGTCCTCCGGAAACTGATCCCTGACGAAGGAGACGGCCCCGGAGAGCGACGCAGCTCACCATGACGCCACAGCTGACAGCCAGTGTGAGGTTCGGAGCAGCCACGCTGACACAAAGGCCAAGGAGCCAAGCAGCACGGGGAGGCTTCTGGCAGAGGCCTGCTCCTGCCCGCCCCTCCCGCCACCCCGGGCGCTGGCCCTGAACCGGGGTCTCAGGCCTTGGGCGCTGCCCTCCGTGCACGGGGAGACACACAGGGGACCGGCCGCCACCCACCCGCAGCAGCAAGAGCACTCACAGGGCGATGGCGGCGCACACCGCCTGGGCCCGCTCCCGCAGGTTGTTCAGGTCCAGCCCGTCCACGTTCCAGGTGACCAGCGAGAAGGCGCTGCCGTCCTCCTGCGGAGGGGGGCTGGCCGAGCCGCTGGGGCCCCGGGCGGCCGGCGCCTCCTCCTGGGTCAGGTCCACACTGGCAAGATCAGAGCGAGCACAGCTTTGCAGCAGCCTGCAGGCGGCCTGGGTTAACCGGGCCGAGTGCTTCCGTTAACGAGTGCTTCCGAGCGCTCGCCCCTCACTCTCAGGTGAAGGCACTAAAGACCAAGCCTCCACCCGCAGAGCAGGTCCCGGCCTGCGCTACCCAGGTGGTGCCACTTGGTTACCAGTGACCTCAGGCCCTTCCACGCCCCGTTTATAAATACATCGACATTCCCACGACGATTTGGGTTCATTGTAAATCTCGTTTCTGAAAGCAGAGCCGAGCCCTGGCTTGTGGCTGGGCGGGTGGGCCTTCGGGCCTTCACCAAGCTGCTGCTCTGACGCCAGGTCTCACACGGTGTCTCTCCCCACCTCTTCCTCTCTCTCTCTCTAAAAACCAATAAAAAAAGCTTTTCTTTTTAAAATATATTTTATTGATTTTTTACAGAGAGGAAGGGAGAGAGATAGAGAGCTTGAAACGTCGATGAGAAACACCGACCAGCTGTTTCTACCAGGGATGTGCCCGCAACCAAGGTACATGCCCTTGACCAGAATCGAACCCGGGACCTTTCAGTCCACAGACGCTCTACCACTGAGCCAAACCAGTTTCGGCAAAACTTTTCTTTTTTAAAGTAAAGGCCTATTCACATTTCGCCAACTGTGCTACTAGGTGCTCACCCAGGACCTGCACGCTCTCTCGTCTCCGTTAATCCAGAATCGGCCTCCAGGCCTTGCCTGTGACCTGGGCACCGTGAAGCACAGGCGCGTACTCCGTGGACGGTCCCTCAGGGGGGCCTGTCTGGCGTTTTCTTAGGATCGGGTTCGTTACGGCTGGTGGGGAGGAACCACCCTGAGGGCCGGAGTGCCTTCTCTGTGCGCCCTCGCGGGGGACTCCGCACCTGGGTGCTGCCCCAGCACTGTCCACGCTGCCTGACCACCTGGTCCGGTCGGGGTGGTGTCTCCCCCTGTCCCCGCCCAGCGATGCCTCCCCATTAGGGGCCTTCGGCGGGCGGGCGCTGCGGGCCTCTGCAAACACCGCCTTTCCCACCCCCAGCGGTCATTTCGGGAAGAATTCCCCGGCGGGATTCCCTGGGGGTGCCTTTCTCCAATGCCACCCGCCCTCCCAGCTCGCCTTCTACTCAGAGGGCAAACGGCAGCTGCCGAGGGACCCGAGTTTTATTCTGCAGGCGAAGCCTGCCGCCTCTGAGCCCACAGGGAGGGGCGCGTTTTAAGGAAACGGAGAGTAAACAATAAATAGAATCCAGCAAAGAGCACCCACCCTGGAACCAAGAGGTCACGGTTCAGTTCGGGGTCAGGGCCCGGCCAAGTGGTACGCTTGACCCCCTGGAGGCAGCTGATGAAGGATGCTTCTCTCATGGATGTTTACTTCCTCCCTTTAAAAATCAACAAAGGGCCGGGACCGGTTTGGCTCAGTGGTAGAGCGTCGGCCTGCGGACTGAAAGGTCCCGGGTTCGATTCCGGTCAAGGGCATATACCGTGGTTGCAGGCACATCCCCAGTAGGGGGTGTGCAAGAGGCAGCTAATTGATGATTCTCTCTCATCGATGTTTCTAACTCTCTATCCCTCTCTCCTCCTCTCTGTGAAAAATCAATAAAATATATTAAAAAAAAAATAAAAATCAACAAAGGGCCGGGACCGGTTTGGCTCCTGAAAGGTCCCAGGTTCGATTCCGGTCAAGGGCATGTACCTTGGTTGCGGGCACATCCCCAGTAGGGGGTGTGCAAGAGACAGCTGATCGATGACTCTCATCGATGTTTCTAGCTCTCTATCTCTCTCCCTTCCTCTCTGTACAAAATCAATAAAATATATTTTTAAAAATCAACAAAGGATTTTTTTAAAGTCTACAAAAAATATGAAGAACAAAATAAAAAAACAATCAATAGAGGACGCAGATGGACTTCCAAGTCACCCTATTTCCAACAGAGGCTTTTGCCTCATTCATTTGTTTGGAACCTTTCGCTGGCATCTTTCCTGTCCTCGGAGTGAAGAACAGTTCAGAGGGTGCCGTCTGCACCCCCTGCATCCGCACCCCCTCCGCCCGCACCACAGCCCCGCCCGCACCCCCTCCGCCCGGGGCGCCGCCCACTCACTCACCAGGACCCCGGCGGCGCGGCCGAGGTGGCGGGACGGCGCGGGAGGGCGTCCTCCTCCGCTCGCGGCTCGAAGTAAGCGTTCAGCGCCCTCTGAGGGGAGCAGGCACACGGCGGGCTCTAACCCCCCTGCACCTTCCGGGGCCCTGCACCCCCACCGGGCCCTGCACCTTCCGGGGCCCTGCACCTTCCGGGGCCCTGCACCCCCACCCCGCCCTGCACCCCGGCCCGGCGCGCACCTCCACCTCCCAGGCGTTCTCCGCCAGGTAGCGCCGCGCCACGGCCACATCGCAGCTGGCGACGGAGATGAAGTCCGCGCACAGCAGCAGCCGCTTCTTCCCCGCCGGGTCCCCGTCCTCCGGCCCCGCCTCGGGGCCGCTCTCCGGGCTGCGCTTCCGCTCCATCGCCGCCGCGGACGCTCCCCGCCGCCGCCGCCGCGAGGCTCCCGGCCAACCGCCCGCGCAGAGACCGGCGCCCTCCGAGCGGTCGGCGCGGCTGCGGCTGCGCAGTGGAGGACGGAGCGGCGGCGCCGGGCGGGCCCCACAGCGCATGCGCGCGCGGTCCCAACAGAGCGCGGAACGGCCGTGCGCGGGGGGCGTGGCGCGAGCGCGGGAGGGCGTGACGGGGGCGTGGCTAGGGGCGGGGCGTGGCGGAGGGGGCGGGCGCTCCGCGGACGGTGGCGGCTCGTCTGCGTCCTCTGCGTCCTTGTGCGTCGCCAGCGGCGGGCGCCCGGCGCTGCCCAGCCTCAGTCCCGCGCGGGGCCCGGAGCTCGCGGACGTCTCACCATGAGCCTGACCCACAAACTGCGGGAGGTGATGGCGGCCATCAGCGGAGCCCCCGGCTTTGACAAGGTTTTGGAAAAGGTACCGGAGGCGCAGCCGCAGGTTGTGGTGCGGGGAGCGGAGGCCCCGCGCTCCTCCCCCCGGTCGCGTGGCGATCGCGGGGGCGCCAGGTCACGGGCGCGGAGGAGCTCATCTCCCGGTCCACAGCTGAGCGTGGCTGTCACTCGGGAGACGGCGCCGCGGCTCCGGGGCGGGAGGGACGGCGGTGCGACCCTTCCAGGCGGCCCGCAGCCCGCCGGTTATTGGTGCCCGGAGCTGCAGCCAGGCAGCAAACTCCGGTGCAAGGTGGAGGGTTTGCACCTAAAGGAGCTTCTGCCATAACCTTATTCATTCTAGTAACTCCTTGAATTACAGAATTTCTTCGTTTGTTTTTAAAATTGTATTAAGCCATGCACTACAAAGTAATTGTAAAAATTACCCTGTGCAAAATCTAGGCAACATTCAAATTAAGCCGATAATGGACGGACAGACCCCAGTGGCCGGCTGGCTTCGTGGGTGCAGAATTACCCCGGAGACAGTAAGAGACGCCAGGTTGCTGTGCATAACACGGGATGGTGGTTTCTGCCAGTGCCGTGGGAACCAGCCAAGACTACGATTGTTTTTCCCTGTATGTCCCTTTTTCTTTAAAAAGTTTCCCTTTGGATTAACTTCTGTCCGAGAGAGGGGTCATACTGACTGAGTCACCCTTTTTTTTTTTTTTTTTTTTTTTTTAATATATTTTCCTGATTTTCCACAGCGAAAAAGGGAGAGGGATAGAGAGCTAGAAATGTCGATGAGAGAGAAACATTGACCAGCTGCCTCCTGTACAACCCCTACCGGGGATGTGCCTGCAACCACGTACATGTCCTTGACCAGAATCGAACCTGGGACCCTTCAGTCCGCAGACCGACGCTCTATCCACTGAGCCACACCGGTTTTGGCCCGAGTCACCTTTTTTGGGGGGTGACTCAGGTTAGAGTCCAGGGTCCTCGGGGTGCTCACCATCCTTTCCTTCTGCACTCAGGTGACGCTGGTCTCGGCGGCCCCAGGGAGGGTGACCTGCGAGCTGCGAGTGGAGGAGGAGCACACCAACAAGCTGGGCACGCTCCACGGGGGGCTCACGGCCACCCTGGTGGACAGCATCTCCACCATGGCGCTGCTCTGCACCGAGCGGGCCCTGCCGGGCGTCAGCGTGGACATGAACATCACGTGAGTCGCCGCGCCGCCCCCATGTTCCCCCGTGTTCTCCGCCTGGAACCTGGGAGTAAAGGAGCTTCCTTCCAGGCACAGTGTGTACCGACGGTTGTAAAATGACTCAAACCTTCAAAAAAGCAGTCCTAGCAGGTTTGCTCAGTGGAGAGAGCCTCGGGCCAGGGACTGAAGGGTTCTGGGTTCGACTCCAGTCAAGGGCGCACACCTCCAGGTTGCAGGTTCAATCGCTGGGCAGGGTGGGAAGGAGCTAATGGAAGTGTCTCCCTCACATGGATGCTGCTCTCTGTCTCTCCCTCGCCCTCCCACTCTCTAAAAATCAATGGGAAATCTCGGGTGAGATTAACATTTTTTGAAAAAGCCAGCCTTCGGCCTCTAACAGATGCTGGTGGGAACACCACCAGCACAGTCTCACGGCTTCTGTGTCACAGTCCTGACGCATGCTCAGGACACGTACAGGCTGAAGGGAACCTAGAGAAGAAATGGAGAAGCCTCCACAGAGACACCTCTCCTAGGGACAGGGGACCACAGAGGGGGTGTCTCCCCGAGGTGCACGGACAGGCTCTGCAGGTTCAGCCGCACAGTGTGGGCGCAGCACCTGGGAGCCTGCCTGCAGGGATCACAGGTCCCCGTGTGTGTGTGTGTGTGTGTGTGTGTGTGTGTCCCGTCAGCGCCTGCGCCAACCAGCAAGGCTGCCCCGTTCTGTCCTGTCCAATGGCAGCGCAGGGGCCAGGGGTTGTTTCTGGACAATTGCTTTTGCCTCCAAACTAACAGAAAAGTGGTTTTTCCCCAGGGGACTGGCCAGGGTTAGCGAGGGAAAGCCAGTGCCATGGAAATGCAGCCGTTAGGTTGTATCAGGTTAGCACCGCATTCAGGCCCCTGTTACTATGGAAATAACCTAAACTGAGGGTGCAGTAAGCAAACCCCAGGACGAGGCACCGTGCTCTTTTGAGATGAAGATGACAGAGGAGGTCTGCCCTCTGGCACTGGAGCAGCCAGCAGGCCCCCCCCCCCCCCCCCCCCCCCCGCTCGGAGCGGCTGTGCTGGCGGCTCTGTGCCCTCAGTCTGTCTGGTGCAGCGGCCTCCCAGCCTAGCTCTGCGGGGCCCATCTCCTAAGATAAGGCGGCTTGGACCACCATGACGAGTTTCCAGGAAGACAGCTTTGGCCTTTCCAAGTGCATGTCGACAAAAGTTTTGGCCTGAGCTTCGCACAGGGACTCCCTGCCTGGCTGGCATGGCTCAGTGGCTGAATGTCGACCTATGAACCAGCTTACGGTCTGGTTCACGTGCCTGGGCTTGCAGACTCGCTCCCCTGTGGAGGAGGTGCAGGAGGCAGCGATTCTCTAATCATTCATCTCTCTGTCCCCCCTCCCCCTTCCTTCCTCTGAAATCAATAAAAAACATTTGTTTAAGAGAGTCCCTTGAACAAAAACTAGGACATAGTCTCAAAGATATACTATAGCTATTCCAAAAATAAACGAGTGACACTTTGAATACAGGTGGGCCAGAAGTGTCTCTCTTAATGTGTGCACAATTCACCACCAGGACTGTAAGGACCTCACATTTATATAGCCAACTTAGAGTAGATTCTTAACATCAATACGACAATTACCTTATAGACCAAGTGGTACTTCCCTTGGCAAGCTCTGCAGATTAAATGAAAGCCTGAGGAACCCTCCCGCAGCTCCAAGTAAATCTGAAGCAATGAAAAAAGGGGGGTGTAGGCAAAGATCCTTCCTCTGTTTATGGGGGAAAAAACCAGTGTGGGTGAGGACCAGCCACTCACACTGGAAGGGACGGGAGGGTCACTGGCTGGCTACTTCCTTCCCTCCCAGAAACAGTTCAGCATGAGAAGGCTCTTCTGCCTGTGCACGGCGTTCCCTTTAAGTACTGACATTAACTGTGTGCCAACTTGCTTCCTTTCCAGGTACATGTCGCCGGCGAAAATAGGCGAAGTGGTGGAGATAACCGCCCAGATCCTGAAGCAAGGGCGGACGCTGGCCTTTGCCTCCGTGGACCTGACCAACAAGACCACCGGGAAGCTGGTGGCTCAGGGCAGGCACACCAAGCACCTGGGGAGCTAGGACACCGGCCAACACCGCCGGCGAGTCCAGGGGACGACTCCACGTCCCTGGCCAACAGATTGTGCAGCCGGCGGCAGCCGAGAACTCGTGTTTCAGGGGCGAGAGCAGCCATGCGGGCCATCTGTTTTCTGTCTTCCATTATAAGCCTCCTCAGCGTTAGCTGTGAACCTCATGTATGACACTGGGATGAAAAGTTCTTCGCTCGGTGTTTTGAAAACGTAAGGCAAAGAACAAACACCTTGAAACTGACATCTAATATTAAACTAAAGGAGAAACAGAAATTAATGGTTAATCTGGTCAATCCTGCTCAGCTTTAAAATGCCGCCTTACATTTCATTTTTGAACCCCCATTTCAAGATTATGGAACTCCAGCCCTGGCCCAGTAACTCATTTAGAGTATTGTTTCAACACGCCAAGGTTTTGGGTTTGATTCCAGACAGGGCACATACAAGAATCAGCCAATAAATGTATTAAGTGGAACCAGTCAGTCAATGTTCCTCTCACTCTAAAAATAAAGATTATGGAACTTCAGAATAGGTGGGCCATCACTCACACTGGAAAGCAGACTGAGTGATGTGGCCTAGACTAACCCCCAAAGAAGCTGGAGGCAAAGCACAGATGGTACAGGAGCGTGCGGTGCTGCTTTTCTGAGGTTTGTTACAGGACTGGCTTATCCCCTATTGGGGGCAGGCATCCCGTTAGCCGCTTGACTGGTACCTAGAATAAACCCCTGCAGGTTTCAGATCCCCCAGACTGCACCGCATCTGGAAGACCAACCCCCAACCTGTTCAGTCTGTGTTGCAGTCCTGCCTAGCCATGCTGAGCATTTTAGACATACTGCCGAGGACTGAGCCCACCTTAGGCAGGTTACTCATCAGTGACGGACGGAGGGCTCTCCTGGCAGCAGCAGGCTGACCCAGGTGAAGGGAGATGATACAGGAATCGCTGCCACCATCACCACGGTCAGGATGGGTTATGGCAAAAGGCACCCACATCCTCCTGAGGAGCTGAAACAGGACACTTAGACCTATAGAACAAACATCAACACAGCCAACTGGCAGGGAGCCTTGGGACGGTCACCAGGGAGGGTGTAAGTCACTGGCCAGAATGCAAGGCCCACACCTCGCGGGAAGAAACTTCCCCCAGATCAAGATGAGCAGCTTCTTTAATGCTGGCCTGTCCTTGCCTGGCTGGTGGCCACCTCCCCTGAGGACGCGCAGGAGGCAGCCCATGAGTTCTCGTCATTCATGTTTCTATCTTGCCCTCTCATCAATTAAAAAAAAATAATTTTTAAAAGCTGACCTGTCTTCTTCAGCAATGCCGAGGTTGGTGAAGGTTGAGGAACTGTCCCAGGTAAAAGGTAACCAGAGACCTAACAGCCCAATGCAGCGATCCTGGACGGCAGGGGGTTAAACACACCACGGAGGGCCCTGGCACTTCCCGAGCTCGGTAACTCTCCTGTGGGACACTCGCCTACGCTCTAAGGAGTAAGGAATCAAGACTCAAAGTTTCACTAATGTTTAAATTTAGGCAGAAAGACAACAAAAACAAATGTGGCAAATGTTAGAAACGTGAGTTGAAGGGCACACAGGAGCTTTCTGCATTACTCGTATCTTTTCAAAAATCTATTCTATATAATGTCTATGCAAATTGTTCTCTCTACAAGTTGGACCGCTCCCTCTGACATGCATTGACCACCAGGGGGTGACGTGGTGCTGGCAGCAAGGGGGGTGGGAGGCAACGAGGAGCTGCCAGCCTGGACAAGAGCCCCCTACCAGAGTGGACTGCAGGTGAGTGGGCCGCACCAGGCCAAGGCCAGTGCGAGTGTGCTGAGGGGGATCGTCCACAGACAGCAACCAGTGTGTATGTGTGTGGGGGGAGGGTAGGCTGAGGGAACTGGGCGGGGCCCAATGACGGGTGGGAGAGGGTGCTTGGGAGTCCAGGTGCTTCCCAGGGCCCAGAGGTCAGCTGGGACCTGCCCTTCCACGCCAGGCACTTGTGCTAGAAGGGCCCAGGGACCACACCTGTGCACGAATTTCATGCACCGGGCCTTCAGTTCTTATTAAAACCAGTGGCTGAGCCGAGACCGGTTTGGCTCAATGGACAGAGCGTCGGCTTGGGGACTGAGGGGACCCGGGTTCGATTCCGGTCAAGGGCATGGACCTTGGTTGCGGGCATATCCCCAGTAGGGGGTGTGCAAGAGGCAGCTGATCGATGACTCTCTCTCATCGATGTTTCTAACTCTCTATCTCTCTCCCTTCCTCTCTGTATAAGATCAATAAAATATATTAAAAATATATATATATATATATATAAATAAATAAATAAAACCAGTGGCTGAGATGCAGACCTTGTTGAACGTTAACTGACAAGTGTAATTCATTAGAGAACAGCAGCTGCTTAAAACCCTCCCTCCTCAACACGTGAGCCTGGGCAGGCACCCACGTGTCCACGCGGGGCTGAGACTTCAGGGCGAGAGCTTAAAGCAGGCCCACAGCAAACACTCCAAGCGCTAGTTCATGATTTCTGGTCTTGCTGACATGCCCACTCCAAGGCTGTGCTTTAGCCGGACTCTAACCCTCCGGGTCATCAATGATGCTCGCAGAGCCCAGGAAAAAGAGTTAACACTTCACACGTGTTGTGTGTTCTCCTGCATCATCGGGGAACTTAACCTATTTTATTTAGGTTTTCATTTTTTCAAATTTCAACCCAAAGCTAAATACAATTGGAAACCAGTAAGCACTGTTTGTTCCCAAGGAGTAGGATCGTTCAGATTTACTCCAGTAAAGTATGCAACCCTTAGCAAAGCTTTTCTTCATTTAAAAGAAACAAAACAAAACAAAAATCTATACAGTAGTCTTTCCTTATGTTCATTGCACAAAATGAGTTCTGCTTTTTATAACTTTGATACTCAATGGTGGTTTTTACAATTTACGATTTCAACTTCAATAACTTTTTCCTACTCCCAAAAAAACCTTTGTAAGTTTTTCTCAAGGACAGTGTAGAAACCAGTATTTCTGCACAATTCACTGGAATTTTTTTCTTTGCAATAAAAATCTCCTCTTTAAAACCAGAAAAGAAAACAAAAACCAAAAGGCAAGTCCTCTACCTAGCCTGGCTTCTGTAGCTACGAGCGAATCGATTTGACAGCTGCATTAGCCACTCGAGGCTCCAGATCTGCTTTCCTGTGTCTGACTGTGTCCACACAGAACACTTTGTAACAGCAGCCTGGAAAAGCGATCTGGAAATAAAACACACATATTTATGAGTACCAGGAAACAAACATGGCCCAGTAAGATCTGAGGCAAGAATGCCTGCAATTGAGATGCTTTTTTCATTTAAGGTTTCTTTCCTGTGGTTGTTTTTTTTTTTTTTGAACAACCACTTCTGGTTATTAGAATGAATCTGACAGTGCTCAGGATCAACGGTGATTCGAGCAAAGCTATGAAGTTTCTAAAGTGTTGTTTATACCTGTTACATTCCCTTCTCACCCTCCAAATACTGATGACAGCTGCCAGAGGAAAACCAGCGCACATGGGAGACCGCAACCATGAGTACCACTGGAGCTTTCAGACACATCGGCATTTCAGTGCACATAGTCCTCACTTCACATTTTAAGATGCTGACGCAGTGCAGCCCGGATGCAGAGCACCCTCTTTCACACAGTCTGTGCAGAAGACATCGAATTTAAGTTCTGAGATACAAATGATTAAAAACAAATCCAGGATGAACAAGTTTCAAAATGCATAGTGTTCTGTGCATGAGTCCATTTTCTTTAAACTCTGAAAGAATAAAGTGGTAAGAAAACAAGAAAAAACTGCCGCTGCACTCTGATCGTCTCCTCTTGCTGGTCAGCACTTTATTCGGGCAGGTAAGGGTGCAGGTGGTCCTCTATGGTGCCAACCGCCCAGTGGGTGAGCTGTTCCTGTGGCAGGTAGAGGCAGATGCTGCATAACTTGAAGATTGTAGCTTTGTTTTTTGGAGTCTGAAAGGGAAGTTTTAATATCCTTAATAAATGAGGCTTTAAGTGCTCGGTTGCCACAAGAAGCCAATCTAACCAATTTATTAAGCGCTTATGGGAACACCTGAGGGTTCTGGGCCACAGATAGAGACCTGGGGGTTCAGGGCTCTGCCATAGGAAACATAGGAAAACAGAGAAGTGTGACCACAGACAGACTAAGTCAACCACAGACTAATTGCTGAAAGAAATCAGGGTTAAAGGCATTTCATGGACAGATTTGAAGAAGTCACGTTTGCATACAGAGAGACAGAAGATGTGATGAGAGCAGAGGCCAGGGGAACAGAAATAGTAAAAAAAAAAAAAAAAAAAAAAAAAAAAAAAAAAAAAAAAGATCTAACACATATAGAGAAAAGAAGCCAAGAACCACGAAGCTCTAAGTTCGACATTTAAAAAGGAAGCTGGATCTAATCCTCCAACGTGGGGCAGGTGTGCTAGGTGCTGCCAACACCCAACTGCCAGATGAATCAAACCAGACCTGCCTCAGAGCCCACCTTGTCAATGGAGCTCCTTAAAAAGGACAGAAAACACAGGTGGCCTTCCTCATTCCTGGCGTCTGGGCATGTACATGAGGTTGATATTTAAGATGAAAAAATGTGCCAGGCCCTGAAAGTGTAGCTCATAGAGTGTTGTCCCCATACACCAAGGTAGCGGGCACATACAACCACCAACCAATGCAAGCAAGAAGTGGAACAGCCCTAACCGGGTTGGCTCAGTAGATAGAGCATCAGCCTGCAGACTGAGGGTCCCAGGTTTGATTCCGATCAAGGGCATGCATCTTGGTTGTGGGCACATCCCTAGTGGGGGGGGAGTGCAGGAGGCAGCTGATCGATGTTTCTAACTCTCCCTCTCCCTCACTCTCTGTAAAATAATCAGTAAAATATATTTAAAAAAAAAAAAAAGTGGAACAAAGAGATGTCCTTCCCCACCCCCTCCTCTCGCCCTCTCAAATCAATACATGAGAATTTAAAAAATAACTTTTAAAAGCACCACGCTTGGTCCTTGGCAGGTAGTTCAGTGGTTACAGCATCACCCCAAAATTCCGAGGTTGGGGTGTTTGATCCCTGATCAGGGCACACACAGGTCCAACCAATGAGTGCTAAGTGGACAACAAACTGGCATTTCTCCTGCTCTCCTTCGTCTCACAAAATCAATTAAAAAAACCGTGCCCTAGCGAGTTCTGATATGCAGCCAAGTCTGGGGACCACTGCCTTAGGGTCAGGCCCAGGAGATGGGCTTCCTGTTCTGTAAATAACTTCAAACCAATGCAGCGACGAAGGGCAAAACAGAGCCCAGCCCGCGCACAGAAAGCAGTTTGGCGGTCAGGGAAGGGGTGGAGCAGCCCGATCTGGCCCAGGCCCACCTGCAAGTGCTGCCTGTCGATGAAGAGAAACACGGACTGGCTCGGGTTGTTGACCACAATTCCAGTCTTGTCCTTGCGGCTCAGTACATGCAGAAACTGTTTTTCATAGTCACCGTGATGAAACTCAAATTTAGCCTAATTAGAAAGCACAAACACGTGTAAGTAATCACACTGCAAATAGGTTACACGATGTGAAACACATATACGGCTGTGCTACCGCACATGCGAGCCAACACGGGTCCGTAATTAAAACGCAATTAGACATTGTCTTCAGGAAGCCACATTTCAGTGCTCAGTGAGCGCGGGCAACGAGGGGCCCCGCTGTGAACGGACACGGAGCAGCCTTCTGCTCCTCTTCACCCCAAGCCCGGCCCAGGACGGTCTGCACCTGCTATGGCAGGCGTGTGTGGTGCCAGGGGAGAGGACCCCTCCCTAAAGTCAGCCAATGCCAACCTTACAATTACAAACTTCTCTGGCCATAACCGCAAACATACTGGGGAGCTGAGAACCTCATTCTCAAGAGATTCCACAATTCAGTGCTTTCTCTAGTCAAAAGGACAGAAGGGACTAAAATTCATTACAAAGCATTGCCCCAGGAATTTCCTAAGTCAAACCCTCTTCAGGAGTTTCCCATTAGCTGCTCTCCACATTTATTTCAGAAGAGAATACCTGAACAGGCCTAAAAGGCTCATCAGATCCCTTCCACCTAGAAAACAGGAGACAGACAATTTTCTCAATGTCATTCCGAGGCCAAAGAATGAAATCCATCTCCTGAGTACAGCCAATCACGTCCTGTGAGGTGACAGAAAGAGAAAAGGAGAAAATCACTTTTATGGAGACCGAGTTGAAGGAGCAGCAGCACAAATGAAGCGGCCTGACTACCGAAACACCAAGGCAGCAGCACTGGGACCGAGTTCTAATTCCTGTCCAATCGCTCAAGGTGCCTCCATCAAGACTCCACCTAGGGCTCGGGTTCTTTGTCTTTTTTTAAACTCCCTGCATGTTTATTTCCACCCTTCAAAATCAGAAATACTTAAGCAAAGGCATCTTGGGACATCTAATATGAGCCACTACCTTCTTGTTACAACTGTTGCCGATGCTGATGGTCTCTCGCCACGGTACAGCACAGAACTGTCCGGAGGCCACCGACCTCTTCCAGACCAGCCCCCGGTAATCTCCAGTCCTCCAGACCCTACTACCATGGGGGCGGGGCCTCTTGTGCAAATCCGAGGAGTAACGCCCAATGAGTCGCAGAAGTTCAGAAGGTTGGCGGCAGTAGCAGCATTTTCTGCTTTAAGTGTCTCATTCATTAGGGGCATGACCTTATTTCTCTCCCCCAAAGGAAACCCAGTGAATAGTACACCGTTATCAGCTTAATACCACATGAGGAAGTTACCCATTTGAAGTCAGCTCTTAAGAGAGTCATGGCCACAGTAACTGCACGTTTGTGGGGGGCCAGGGTGCCGTGCCAAGGCGAACTCACTACAACATACTAGCCCCGGACAAACCCACGCTCACCCTTCTCATAGACTGGTATCGCGGGGCATGGAGCTGTACCACGTCCTTCTGCAAAAGCTCCACGGAACTCTCCAGCGAATAGCTGCACTCCCGCACGCCTTTCAGGATATTTTCCTCGTAATTATTTGTCATGACTGGTATAACCTCAGACACTTCAAAAAGTGCTGACTTTTTCTTCTAGAAGAAAAAAAAGTTATCAATCCACTGATAACACACTGTCTTTTAACACTCAGTCCATATTACAATGTCACAGACCTTCATTCTAACTCAGCAAAATTCTTCAAAGAAGTAATTTTTGTGCTGAGAACACTGACTTTAAATAGATAAATTTTTCTGTCTCCACACTCCCAACCCCAGCCCATCAGAATGTCTTAACCACATGGTTTCACAGCATCATGTACCCACAGCAAATGTCTATTTTATTTATTTAATATATCTTATTGATTTCTCACAGAGAGGAAGGAAGAGGGATAGAAAGTTAGAAACATCGATGACAGAGAAACATCGATCAGCTGCCTCCTGCACACCCCCTACTTGGGATGTGCCTGCAACCAAGGTACATGCCCTTGACCAGAATCGAACCTGGGATCTTTCAGTCCGTAGGCTGAGCCAAACCGGTTTCGGCACAAATGTTTATTTTATAAACCATTTATTGCCCTAGTCACTGATGGAGCACCGGCCTGAGGCTGAAGGGCCCCAGGTTCCATTCTGGTCAAGGGCACATGCCTGGGTTATGGGCTCAATCTCCAGTAGGGGGCAATGCAGGGGGCAGCCAATCAAGGATTCTCATTGATGTTTTTTCTCTCTCTCCCTCTCCCTTCTTCTCTGAAATCAATAAAAGTATTTTTTTAAAAGAAAATATTTCTTAAATGCTGTAACAAACACTAGCATCTCTCAAATTGAAAAAAGTGATTTACTCTTGATATAACTTCATTAACTGGTTCTACAAACAGCTAAATTAAAATCTCAGCAATTTAAAGACAAAGCTATCAAAATAAATGAACCGTTTTACTCTTTAAAGGTCAATTTCAATGATTTCTTTTGGATATTACATAACTACAAGTGTCAATATTTGAAAGGGGAAAAAAAGTAAAAAAGTCAACCAAATTTTGTTTCAGATCCTCTCCATTCACAGGATAAAAACAGGTTTTCTCGGGTTTAAAGAGTCAGATGGTACAGTGGATTGAACATCAAGATCTAATATAACCACTTATATACTGGATTTGTTTCCAGTGAACCTTTCTTACAATCTTGTCAACTAAAATCCGGTCTTATCCATTCTTTAGTCAACTTATTTACACACACAAAAGCGAGGGAGAGAATGGAGAAGTAACTCTGGGACTATCCAACCTGGGAGCAACCCCTCAGAACTCCCCCGTGTGAAGGCGCCTCAGCCATCCGCACCCTCCATCCTGCAGCAAAGAGCTTCCCCCGACCCCAACCTTTAGGGGGAAAGAGGGTCAAACCTCGGAAACTTTTAAAACAGATCCGTTAAGATTACACTTCTGACCTGAAATTAGCTCCCAATTGAAGTGCAGAAATCCCACTCTTTCCTTATATTCATAAAATAATCTCATGTCAAATAAAGATTAAGAAACCGCCATTACTTTAAGCTGCAAAAAACTACTCATTGTTTGCTATTTAAGTGTGGACTTCTGATGAAGGCCAAACATATTTAAACTTCCTATTTCACTTTAATTTTCAGTGAAATTCACTTCCACACAAATAACCATGAGCTCCTCCACTGAACTGTGCACCCACTTCACTGCCCAAACCCAGGAAGGGGCCTGCATCCTGGCGAGGAGCAGGCTGCTTTCAACCTCTGACCCGGTTACCACTTCCAATGCCTATTTGTCCTCGCGGGAGACCATCTGTGACAGTGGAACGAACGTGCTGGGGGGCATCAATGAGACTTACAGCGTGGCCCCCCCTTGCCACCTCTCTCTAAGCTAATAGACCCGTTCCTTTAACATCTTCCAGAACCACCTGTGCTAATTCAGGGTAGGAACTCTGAATTACCTTCTCCTTGAACACAAAGGCAATGTACATCTTGAAGTCAAACTGGTCAGCTAGAGACTCTTTCTTCTTCCTAAGCTGAGCGCGGAGTCTGTTCAGCGCTTGTTTCTTCCGGGAGTTCGGGTCCCCCATTTTGAAATACAGGTGGTACTAAAGCCTTTGGAAATTGTCGCTAAGCTATGGGCACTTTTTCTTAAGACTCAAGTACAACAGAAACAAGTCATTTCCCCTGCTAATAGGATGGGATGGCTAACGTCACAGCTGCACCCCAAACGGCCCCGCAAGATCAGCAGGCTGTCATGCCACCGGGCCCGGAAGCCCGCGGTGCCGCCCGGCCATGTTCGGACAGGAACGTTTGGGGTGAAGGTGGGAGAGAGGAAGCGGAGGAAGGCAGGAAAGAGGAGGAAAAACTTCACCTAATTTTTTGGAAAACACATCTGGCTCAAGTACCAAACTATAGGCTCTGGGGGAGGGGGAGAGGGGACGCCTATTCTCAGGGTTTAGGTGTGCAACCCAACACCGCTGACACCGGTCCAATCCTTAGAACCCATCCCGACTTTCCCCTCTTAGAAAAGGGATGATGACAAGGTGGGGGGGGGGGGGGTTGGGGGGAGTGAGATCCTTGCTTTCCAAATACCAAAGAGAAAAAAAAAGAGGAAGAAGGAAAAAAAAAAAAAAAAAAAAAAAAGACCTTCCCCAAAACCCCAAAACAGGGGAAGGCAAATGAAACTGAAACACCCAATTGGATTTTACCCAGCCCGGTCCATGGCCGCAGAACCGAGTCAGTTCTCCGCCGGCTCAGGCCTCGCTGTGGCTGTGTATTGTCAGCGCTGGCTAGTGGTGACTCTTGGCGGTGGGCAACGACAACAGTGCAAAGTCGGTCGAGGAGGGAGGGGAGAGGCTCGGGGTTTCCCTGCGATCAACTACAGTGCATGCCGGGGGCGGGCAGCTGTCGCCCACAGGAGCCAGGAGCAGAAACCGCGGAGTCATTTCCAACCGCCCCGCCAGCCACCCCGCCCGCAGGCGGCCGCCGGCGCTGCTGCCCAGGACCATGGTGGCGGCAGAGGGCGCGGGGGGGAGGAGAGAACACGCTGGAGAACCGCTCCGGCTCTGTGGCCAGACAGCGCCCCGAGCCCTGCCAGGGAGCCCTGCCTGCCCCCGGGGGAGCCTTCCCTAGGACCCGTCCCCGATCCGGACCGTGAGCATCGCTGAGGCCAAGGGGGGGCGGGTGCTTCTCCCAAATCCAGGCCGCGCCGGGGGGACCGCCTGCCGCCGCCCGGGCCCGCTGCCCCCTCTGCCGTCAGCGGCGGCGGCGACTCACTCGCACCGCGGGAGGCACCGGATCGCTCAGGTCTTCGCTCATCTCATCGCGGAAACAACTCCCGCCCGGGTCCAGGAGGCGGGGCGGGGTTAACGGGAAGGATCAGGGGGGAGGAGGGGGGGAGAAGAAATAAAATAGTTGTATTATTATTAATTACTTTCTTTTTATATCTATGTAAGGACGCCCACCCCACCCCCCGAAAAGAAATGAAATGGAGTTCCCGGACCCGCGCGCTCACGTTGAACAGACCATGTTTCCCGAGTTTGGATGGTGCAGGGCGGGGTCGCGGGCGGGCCCTTAGCCGCAGCCCGCGGGCGGAGCGGCGGCGGCGGCGGAAGAGGCGGCGGCGGGGGCGCTGCTCGCGGCTCGGGCGGGAGCCATGTCAAGAGAACACCAGCAGCCGGCCGAGCCCCGCCATCCCCGCTGCGGCGCGCACTGGGGCCGGGCCGCCCGCGCTGCTGCCGCCGCGCAGCCCCCACCTGGGACCCATAGTCTGGCTCGGCGCCCGGGCGGAGGGAGGACGGGACGGCGGCGGGAGAGAGAGAAAGCGGGAGAGGAGGAGAGCGGCGGCCCCGCGCTGGGGAGGGAAGGAGGAAGGGAGGGAGGGAGGGAGGGAGCCCTGCGCTAAGGTCCTCCGGCGAGTCAAGCCCGAGCAAAGTTAGCTCAGTCCAAGCATCTGCTCCGAGTGCTCCTGGCCCCCGGCGGCGCCGGCTCGCGGGACAGCGGGTCGCAGAGAGCCGAGGGGAGGACGCGCGTCCGCGGCGGCACGGCCTCGTCCCCCGCCACCGGTGGCTGCGGAAACGGCGGCGGCCTGGGCGCCTCCCGGGTCCCGGCAGAGTCGCGTTTGAGCCGAGAAGCCAGAACAAACAACTTAAAATGGCAGCAACGCCGCTGCGTCACCCGCCCCCCGGTGGCACCGCCCCGAGCGCGCTGCGCCTGCGCGCCCCGCGGGCCTCACCACCCGCGCGGGAACGGAGGGGGAGAAGCGCCGGGGCGCGCGGGGCGTCCGAGTTATCCAGGAGGGGCGGGAGAGAGGAGCCAGGGAAAGGGATCGAAAAGAGGTTTCTCAAGGCGGAGTCTTTGATGGGAAACTGCTTAGGGCAACCCTTCCGCCTCCAACGGGAGTGTGAGCATAGAGATCCCTCCCTCTTGCCCCAGAATGGAGCGTCCTTGGGGCGGGGACGCGGCCGCCCACTCCCTCCGGAAGTTCAGGGCCCCGGAGTTGGCCCCTCCCACCTCCTGTCGTCATAAAGCCACGCCCCATGCTTTCCCCGCTAGAGCACCCGGATGGAACCGCTTTTCCGGGATCTTGTGCGCCTCTTCTGCGCGCGCAGGGCGCGGGGCGGGGCCCGGGGTCGAGAGGGGGCGGGGCGTAGGGGTGAGGCGGGGCGAGGGAGGCGTGGAGGAGAGGGAAGTGAGCGGGGAGGCTGGAGGTAGCTTCCTGTTTCATTTCCTTTCGCTGTTATTCCTAACCCGCTGACGGGTAGTCCTTCGAGGTGTCTGTGCTGCGGAGCCCTGCAGCCCCGAGCCGGGAATTCATGTCCAATGTCTGCGCAGCAGGATCCGGGTCCCGCAGGTCCCACGCGGCTCTGTCCCCGCCTCGCCACGTGCTCAGCAGCCTAGGCGGCCCTCAAGTTCTGGACAAGGTCATCGATGGCTTGGAGCGCTGCTGCAGCCATTTGGGAGGAAAACACCCCGTCCTGCTGCGTGGGTCCCCCCACCCTCATTTCCTTCAGAACACGACTTCTGTTAGGATCCCCCGGACCGCAGGCCTAGGTGCTAGAAATGTGGGGCTTTTGCCACTGAATCACAGGTCCCTGGCACCAGAGAGCCTTCGTTTCCTTTTTTTAGACCTCCAATGTGCTGATGAAAACGCGGTTAGGCCGAAACCGGTTTGGCTCAATGGATAGAGCGTCGGCTTGGGGACTGGAGTTCGGGACCCGGGTTCGATTCCGGTCAAGGGCATGTACCTTGGTTGCGGGCATATCCCCAGTAGGGGGTGTGCAAGAGGCAGCTGGTCGATGACTCTCTCTCATCGATGTTTCTAACTCTCTATCTCTCTCCCTTCCTCTCTGTACAAAATCAAATAAAATATATTTAAAAAAAAAAAAAAGAAAACGCGGTTAGGTAATCAGCAAAAGCCAAAGCTGGACAAAAGCAAAGCCTATATACTCCTCACGGGCTACTCTCTGTGATAAAGTTTTAGAAGTCCATTGGGTCCCCAAATTACTGCTCTTCACTTGGTAAAATCAAAATAGATTACCTATAATAACATCTTTTTCACCCTTGGGCCAAAAGAATAATTGGGACCCACCCTTCAACATTCATCCAAAACTAAAGTCAAAGGAGCTCATGAGGGTGTGGACCATGGGGCCACATGCTGACCTGACAGCTCAGGGGAGGCCTGTGTGGCAGGCTTGCAACTCAGACCTAAAGAGATCGGTCTGAAATTAAACTTTAAACGAAGTTATTGTGGGCAGTTACATCCTAGGCCGGTATCTTCATTGACAAGGTTAGCCTTTACCTTAACTGAGCCTGTCAGTCTTTTCGCACCTATGATAACACACTCTTGAAGTGTCTGGGTAACTTGTAACTTCCCTTTTTCTGAAGCCCCTGGGGCACAACCCTATGTGGTGGGTGCCAGGACAGAGATCACAAATTCCTTATCAAATGTTAATTGTTCCTGCACCCACGTAGGTTTGTGTCCATCATTTTAATTTTTATCCAATCTCAGGTGTTTCCCACAGCTTTGCTTAATCCAGCACCAATGAATTTCATGTAACCCACCTGTGTCCCCCTCCTTTGATGGCAATGTATAAATACAAGTGTAACCCGCCATTCTCTGGAGCATCACCTCAATTTGTTTCAGGCATCTGTTGACAGTTTGGCTCAAATAAACTCACAATTCTTTACAGGTTTCAGTGTGGTTTTTTTTTTTGTTTTGTTTTTTATTTTTTTATGTTAACAGGTGGCCTGAAGCCAATATGATGGGTGTCAAAAGAAGAGGGAGAGATACCAGGGATGCTGTGGATAGAGAAAAGAATATGTCTTTTTAACTATGCATTCTTCTTTCCTTAATTCTGTTAGTGAATTCATAAGAAGCCCCATGAGCATTATTTTATTATCACAATATTCTGATCAGGATCCTTTAACTACTGTTTGAAAGTGTTGTGGGGTTGAACCTGGGTTCAAAATAAGACCACCGGAGGCTGAAGATTGATTAAAAAAAAGCAGGCAAGGGTTTATTGGAAAACTGGCCAGGACGGCAGCAGGAGCACCACACACAGTGGGCCTCACAGGACTGCACTGATCCAGGTGTAGGCAATCCCTTTTAAAGCTTCAAACCAAGGGATTTCCCTTCGTTCTAAATTCCAAAGGCTTGGGAACGTTGGAATGTGGCCCTATCTTGCCCATAATACAAAAGCAGAACTCAGAGGTTAATCTCTAAAGGTTATCTATAGTTTCTACCCCTGAAGCTACTGAGTAAGTGGGAGTCAATCTCCTCTAACTACCTATTGTTTAAGCAAGTAATCAAAGGTTGAAGTCAGATAGCAAGGTTAAAATTCAAACAGCATTTTTTACCCAAGTATGATTGCTACCATATTTCAAAAGCACTCACTATGTAAACATGGAATGGAAAATAAAAAGGACAGCTGTTTTATTTTTAAAAGCCAACAAAGAGCAAAACTGACATGTGCGACTTCCTAATAACACCAGTTGTTTTACTTCTGTTAAATCTATAGTTTTACCATATTTAGGGGAAAAAGGAAATGATCTTGCTTTAGATGAATTCCTTTTTTTAAATCTCTTTTCCAATAATAAACATACATTGCTTATTAATGCTAATCTTACATGCTAACTGATTTTCTGCATTTTGTTGATTCAAATATCCAATTTTCTTAATTTAAAATGAAAAACAAAAACAAAAACAAAAAAACCCAGGCCTGGCCAGGTAAGCTCAGTTGGTTAGATTTCACCCTGCAGAAAACCTTCCTTAAATGTATGTAAAGTTGCAAAGTAGGAGTGTTATGGGAGAATTACCGTGTTTCCCTGAAAACAAGACATCCTCCGAAAATAAGACCTAGCACATGGAAAGATAAGACATCCCCTGAAAATAAGACCTAGCGCAACTTTGGGAGAAAAAAATTAATATACGACACTGTCTTATTTTCGGGGAAACAGGGTAAATTCCCCTGTCACCGGTAGGAGTGAGGTTCTGGGAATATCTTCAGAAAATGAACTTTCTAGAAGCCCTATGGGAAGACAGATGTCCTCCCTTATTTGCAAGGCCCCACTTCCCCCACGCCAGTCCTGAAAGGGGCAGCTGGGAGGCCAGCAGAGCCAGAGGCAGGGCCATTGTCCCGAGCTTCCCGGTCCACGTGGCAGCCACGCGTGGCTCAGCATTCAAGCTCACCCACGTCCATTGTCCGTGTGTCAACGCTCTTACACCCTCTTTGATGGGGTTTCAGTTTTTCCTTTGTTAAAACTCCCCAGAGCAGGCAACTCTGCGTTGAGGAGAAGATGAAGAAAACTAATGGTCCTTTTTCTAGCTGGTTGTCACCTCTTCCCAAGGGCTCTAACTCCAGGGAAGCAGCAGAGAAAGCCGACTTTCCAGCTTTTTTCAATTCAAATGCACTTTGCAAAGCCCTTGCCCCCAGGGCAGGGTGAGGGGCCTGAAGGAAGACCCTCCCAGCAGCCCCGGTCCCCGCCCCGGGGAGGTGCCTTAATCCGACTGGATTCTGAGCTGTGAGGGGCAGGGCTCCCTGCAGCCGCTCTGCTCTCCAGTAGCTTCCCGGTGCCCTCGGGCAGGTTGGCGGCACCTTTTCAGAAACTCTAATCTGTCAGCCGAAACTGCACTCTCAGGTGGAGCTGCCTCCGGCCTCAGCCTCAATCGTCCTGCAGAGGCGAGCAGTGCCTGGTTTACTGGCCCAGCCTGTAGGTGGCAGTGTCGGGCGGACCTGCCTAGAGAGCCTCACTGGGTGGGGCAGGCCTGGGCCGGCTTCCAGAATGTGCCCCCTGGTAGTGGCTGAAGGGCCTGTGCTGCTTCACTGCTTTGTCACCATCTCCCAAGTTATTCACCATTTTAAACAAGAAACTCACTTTTTTTGTGCACTGGGTCCCACTCCTGACCCCGCCACCTGCACCATCCCTTCTCACAAAAGGGCCAGATGTCCCAGGTTCTAGTTCCTCCCCTCCTTCTCCGGCCGCCTGAGGGCACCGGCCATGGCTCTGTCATACCCCAGTTGCCTGGCACTTGGCTTGCAGACAGAACTCACTTCCCTTTTCCACTCAGGAGGGGAGAGAAATGATTCTTTCATGCACCCGTTTCAAAATTATTTATCACGCCTCTTACAAGAAAACAGCCTTTCTTGGAATGGTGAAAGTAACTTTGATTCCACCTTTTTCTCTTCAGCTTCAGAATGTCACCTATGGCCCCGACTGGTTTGACTTAGTGGATAGAGCATCGGCCTGGGGACTGAAGGGTCCCAGGTTCGATTCCGGTCAAGGACATGTCTCTAGGTTTCGGGCACATCCCCAGAGAGAGGGGTGTGTGTGTGCGTGTGTGTGCATGTGTGCAGGAGGTAGCTGGTCGATGTTTCTAGCTCTCTATCCCTCTTCCTTCCTCTCTGTAAAAAATCAATAAGAAATATTTTAAAAAAAGAAAAAAAGAATGTCAATTATTAGAATGAAGATCAGCAAAAGATGGTCCTGGGGCCAAATTAGGCCTGGGGCCTGGGGAGAGAGAGAGAGAGAGAGAGAGAGAGGAAAAGAGAGGCCAACAATGGCTTTTATCTTTTCAGGGGTTGTAGAAACCTAAACTATTTCCTCTCTGTCCCTTTACGGAAAGGCTCCCAGCCCTGGGCTTCCAGAACTGTCTCAGTCTGCCTCCCTCTCGCAGAGGTCCCAAAACGACAGATGTCTGTCAGCGTCCAGGGCAGTCCTGTCTGCACCGCATCCCTCCTGGCTCTTCTGCACAAGGGCATTCCTGCCCTTCCTCTCTGGGCAAGCCCGGGCAGGCGGTCTGAAGCACAACACTTTCCAGGAAAATGTCTGTGGTGGATGCCATGTGCCAGACATCAGGCTGCTGCAGGCCAAGGGCAAAGAGAACCAGGGAGGAGGAGAGGGTGCAGGGACCTCCTGCCAAGGGGCGCTCTTTAGAGTGAGCGCCGGCACCTGCCGCGGCAGAGGCTCTGTTACCGAGCACAGGTGCGAGGTGAGCTCCGAAGAAAAGCCCTCAGAACCTCAGGCGAGCCCTGGCCGGTTGGCTCAGTGGATAGAGCATCGGCCTGCAGATCGAAGGGTCCCGGGTTCGATGATTCCGATCAATCTAGAGTCCAAACCTCGGGTGCAGGCTGCTCCCTGGCTCAGGAGCGGGTCTGGACTCCTGCAAGAGGCAACCAACCGATGTGTTTCTCTCACATCAATATCTCTGATTTTCCCTCTCTCTAAAGATCAATGGGAAAATATCCTCGGGTGTGGATTAAAAAAACACCACCACCTCAGGCAATTCTCCATTCCTGCAGGGCGCCCGTCTAGACCGGCATTCAGATGCCACACATACCAGCGGACCGCGTGGCAGGAGAGCCGAAGGGATCTGACCTAAACAGGTGAAAGGGTTGTCGCAGGCTCTGGGCCTTCGCGATTTTCCCTGAACTAGCCATCACTTCCTTCAATAAAAACAGGCCAAGCAACACCGAACGCATGAAGTCCCACACCATTCCAAACTGACGGTACGATGAGCACATCCAGATGACGTCGGACTTAGTGGGCTTCGCACCCCCGGGGAAATCGCCAGTGCTCCCACAGCTCTGCGGGTTTTTATCTACAGTAACACCTGGGTTCCACCCTCCGGCTCGCTCACCACGTTCACGCTTCCCCTCCCAGCTTTTCAGTTCTGGAAAGAAACAACATCATTATGAACTGTGCTTTATGCATTACCCAGTGCAGTGTCCTTGAATGTAACTTTTAAAACATATATACATATATATTTTATTGATTTCAGACAGGAAGGGAGAGGGGGAGAGAAACATCCATGATGAGCGAGAATCCTTGATGGGCTGCCTCCTGCACGCCCCCTGCTGGGGATCAGGCCTGCATGCGCCCTCCAGCTCCACTACCGAACCTCGCCCACCAGGCCCGAGTATAACTTGCTTAGACTTTGAACCTGACCTACCCTGCTGGATCGCGTGCTGCGCGAGGACACCCACAGTGAGTCACTGAGGCCTGCCTGGCTGATGCCTGTCCTTGCCGCCATTCTAACTCCGAAAACCAAGTCTTCTGATGGTTTCCAATCCGTGGACTGTGTCCTTTACGGATTTAGATGCCCTGAGCTACCTCTCCCTCAGAGTCAGCGCCGTCCGACCGTGCTTTGCCCGTTTTCAGCGGCCACAGGAAGGCCGGGGAGAGCGGCGGGGGCGGCACAGACGGGGGAGCCGGTGCTCAGAGCAGCGCCGGCGGAGTGAGACCGCTCCTCCCTCCGGGCACAGAGGGGAGAGCCGGGAACGCCGACTTCGGTGACACCTGGTGGGCCCACGCCTCCCGCCCGCAGAGCCCACCAGGAGGACTCTGTGTGGGAGGGAGGAGGGGGTGGTAGGAAAAGCTGCCCGCAGGACCGCGGTCTGGTCGCCCCGAGTTGCAGGGCAGCGGGATCCCGCGTCGGGAACCCACGTGGTACCTGAGCGCCTCCTGAACCCTAAGAAGTCAAAATGCAAAAAGCCCGAAAGCGCAGGCTCCGCCCACATCGGGGAGCCCGCGGGGCCAGGGCTGCGCGTGCAGGTCGCCATCCTCCCGGTGCGGGCGGCGGCGGAAGCCGGTCTCTCCGCCACCCGGCTGCCCCGGGAGCGGGGTCAGAGGTCAGAGGTCAGGACGCGGGACCAGGTACCGACTTCTTCGCGCAGAGACTCGCGCAGGCGCAGGTGGGGGGGAGGGGTTGGCAAGGCGGACGGCGATTGGCCGGATTCTGGAAGCCACACCCCTCGGCGAGGTCACGTGTCGGTCGGGGCGGAGTTGGCGAGCTTTCGGAGCCGCGCGCGTCAGCCGCTGGGCGGGGTTGGGGCCGGCGCCGGTGGGCCGGGGTCTGGGCGAGGCGGCGCCGCCCGGGCGGAACAGTTCGCTCCGGCGAGTGAGCGGTGGCAGGAGGTCTACGCGGGGGCTGCCCGCCCGCCGGCATCGGCTCTCCCGTGACTGCGCGGGGCCGCGGTAAGTGAGTTTTGGAACGGGGACGGGGCGGGGCAGTCGGTGAGCCGCCGGGCCGCCCCATTGGCTGGGCCGATTTTGGCGCGCTCCCCGTCCGCGCTCCCTATTGGCTGGGGCGCAGCGCCCCCTGCTGGTCGGGGCTGGGAGGCGGTGTGGCCGGCGCAGTGGGGAGCGGGACGTCCACGCCCCGGGCCGCGGGCTGGCGGGGGTCCGGCGCGAGGGGCGCGGGGCCCGCACACCGGGCCCGAGGGGGCGGTCGCTGAATCTGGCCCCTCGTTAGACAGCGGCACTGGCGCCGGGGACACCGGCTGCCCCGAGCGGCAGCCGTCACCGGGCCCCGGGCCCGTGCGCGTGTCTTCGGTTGGAAAGAAGCGGAGCGTGGACGCGGGCGCCGGGCCCTGACCGCCGGGCCGGGGGCGGTGGCTGTCGCCTCTGCAGCGGGACGCGGGCGAAGGCACGTTTCACATCGCAATTGAGGACGCAGCCACCCAGCTCCCCACAGGCCACGCGCTCGCGTATTTTCAATTCCGTCCCGATCACTTTTTATTTTTTTCCTTAAACGACGTTGGTGACTCCCTGAGGGACTGCGGGGTCCCGGGCAGCTACGCTCGGTTTGGAAAACATCGCCCTGGTTCACTCGAGGGTCCCCGACCAGCCTTTGCCCCACACGAAACGGCACAGAAGATAAGGCGCATCCCCACCCTCGTGTCTGAGCGCGAGGCACCGGGGGAGAGGAGTGCGCGACGGGCAGTACAGTCAGGGTGGGCACCCCGGACCCGGGAAAGCCATGGCCACCACTAGGGCAGGTCCTTCCGAGACACATGTCCGGGGGCCAAACGCGGGTGTCAGTCTGGCCCCGTGGGGTGCTGACCCTCGGTGCGCACCCCGTTACCTGCTGCTCCCGATGGCGCTTAAACACGTCCTACAAACGTAAACGCATCGTCGTCTCCCTGGGTCGGATATTGAGCCCCCCCCCACGTGCTTGCCGAGTTTATCACAGCCTGTCTGCCGTGGAAAGGGGTGCTGTTCTCTAGGACTGAGGCGGGCACACCCGGATCTGTGCTTCGCCTTCCCTGGTGGCACTCGCAGATCTTTGAAGAGCCCTGTACCTCGTCCAGGATGCTGGCGTGTTTTGTGCATGTTTTTTTTTTCCTTTTGCAACAAGATTTCCCCAACCAGAGTTATTGTGTGTGTGTGTGTGTGTGTGTGTGTGTGTGTGTGTGTGTGTGTGTGTGTATAGACAATACAGATGTCGTGGGTCACTGGCTCCCCTGGCTCCAGTCCTGGGCGGGGCTGAGAAGAGACCCTCCCCCCCGGGAAGGCGCAGGCCCCGCCCCCAGGGGCCGGCGCCCTGTGCTGTGGGTGACCGCCTGTCCTTCCCCAGGTGCACAATGAACCCCAGTATGAAGCAGAAGCAGGACGGCACCCATGGGCGCGTGCAGGTATGTGATGGGGTCGCTGTCATGGGGTGGGGAGCACGTGGGTGGGAATGTTTTGACATGAATGTTTAGCCTAATTATGGCTATTGTTTCCAAGAACCTTAAATCACTGAACGTTTGGCCAGAGGAAAAGCAACAGTAGAGAACCGTTAAAGAATGAACTGTGGTTGGATGTTAAGGTTTCTGATCTTCCCATGTAGTTAAGTCGTTAGTTTCTTCCAACAGAGCATTGCCGTGTTCGGAGAACTGAGCTGTACACGCCTTTCGTTAAGTTTTTACCTAAATATTTTATTTTTAATGTTGTGGGTGGAGCTGCTTCTTTAGGTAGATTTCCAGTGTGCTCATTGTTCCACAGAGAAACACCGCTGATTTTTGGCGCCTTGATCTTGAATCCTGCAACCTTGCTGAAGTTGGTCAGCTCTGATAGTTTGCACTAGGTCCTTAGGATCTTCTGTAAGCAAGGTGCTCATTATTGCTTTCCTTCTGCTCCACATTCCTTGCTGATTATATGCAACATTTCGTGTGTGTGTGTGTGCGCTCGTGTGTGTGTTTTAAAGAGGTTCACAGAGCCCTAGCCGGTTTGGCTCAGTGAATCGAACCTTGGCCTGTGGACTGAAGGTCCCGGGTTTGATTCCAGTCAAGGACACATGCCCAGGTTGTGGGCTGGATCCCCAGTAGGGGGCGTGCAGGAGGCAGCTGATCCATGATTCTCTGTCAACATTGATGTGTCTGTCTCTCCCTCTCCCTTCCTCTCTGAAAGCAATAATTTTTTTTTTTTTTTAAAGAGGTTCACAGAATCTTAAGTTGTTCTCTAAAAAGGATAAGAACCTTTTGGCTGTAATGAGTCTATTATTCCAGTGCATGATCCGTGTAAAGAAAAGGGAAATAGCAGTATCACATTTCCAGGGGTAGATGCCACGGAGCTTACGTTATAAAATGCCTTTTTGTGAGACGGTCAGCTGTGGCTTCCTTGGCCATTGTGGGTAGCGAGCACTTGAATCAGCACCTCCTGCCGCTCAGGCCCGGAGCCCTGTTTGTTCCTTCCAGCGTCTGGGGCTGCGGCTAATCGGAATCACATCCGAAATGCCGGCGTGGTGCTTGTTCTCGCCGGAGCTGGCACCGGTTCTCCAATTAGCGGCGAGACGCCGCTCAGCAGGGAAACCCGACCGTGGGAAAGGTGAGCTCGCGCCGTGGGGTGCGCGGTGCCGGCGCCGCTTTCCCACGCTGCTCCGGTGTCCTGCCCGCTGACCTTGTGTGAGAGCCACCATTGTTTGCTGTCCTGTGGTGGCAGAATAACTAATGATTTTTTTTTTTTTTTTTTTTTTTCAAAACTAGAGCAAATACACGGGAAGGTATTTACATATTACAAGGAAGGCCGTCTTTTCCCAAAGCAATAGCTGGGCCGTTTGCAGCATTTAAAGTGCCCCGGCTCTGACATTTCACTGGCTCCCGATGGGCTCTGAGCAGACCGCTCCCGCAGGGGGGGTGAGGGGGGGTCCTGTTACATGTCTGTGGCTTTGTGTAAGCTATGTTCTTACACTGTTCCTTTGGGGAGCACATGGGAGGTTAGCGGGTAGTCATGATTCCAAGGAAGTCCAGACAAATCCTGTCGGTTAGAGGAGAAGTATTGTGCAGTGTGAGCAATTACTCTTTCTCCCCATTCACCTGTTTTCTGGGTTTCTACCACAAATGTGTTAAGTTTGGGTGACACGATGCCATTCTTGTGTTTCTTCAAACTTTATTATAATTTTAGGGAAATAAGTTCATACCTAGCACTGAAAAATTACACAGCGGACCAAATTCAGGTGTGGGGCCAACGGAGGTGTACAGCTATCCAATCAGAAAATAGTACAATACTTAGTAAACAATAACACAAGAATAAACCCTTTCGTGTACTCACAGCTGTAACCCTGTGTTTGCCCATCCCGGCTCAGTGTCCCTGTGGTAAGGTGTGGGAGGGCGAAGGTGGTCAGGGTCCATGTAGCGCTCAGGCGCCCGATAACGAATTCTCCCCACTCCAGAGCAGTCCTGTCCCGAGGGGAACGCTGAAGATGATCCAGCCGTCCACAGCCGGGTCTCTCGTGGGCAGAGAGAACAAGGTATGTGTTGCGGGGCTAGAGCCTGTGAATGAAAACCATTTGCAAGATTTCCTTGGTTGGAAATACCCAAATCTCCCTGGCTGGTGTGGCTCAGTGGATAGAGTGTCGGCCTGCAGACTCAAGGGTCCCAGGTTCGATTCCAGTCAAGGGCATGTACCTTGGTCGTGGGCACATCCCCAGTGGGGGGTGTGCAGGAGGCGGCTGATTGATGTTTCTCTCATTGATGTTTCTGGCTCTCTCTCCCTTTACCTTCCTCTCTGTAAAAAAAAAAAAAAAAATCAATAAAATGCATTAAAAAGAAAAAAAAATACCCAAATCATTGAAATTTGGCAATAACTTAAGAATAACAATTGTGTACTCCCCACACAAGTGGTTTTGTTTTAATTGCTCAATTGAGGATTGATGGGTGTATTTCCACGGCAGCTGGTGAAAGGCTTGTCCAAACGGAAACATCGCAATGACCAGTCGGCGTGTAAGACTTCCGGCTCCGGAGGTCCTGCTGTCCCCGGGCGCGGGGAGGGCAAGGAGCCTGGCGGAGCTGCCCAGGAGGCACTGGATCTCATGGTTGCAGGTATGAGGGGCGTGGTGGGAGCCTTGTCTGGGAAGTGCATTGTCCCACAGGTCAGTTACCTCCTGCTGTCCGGACTCCGCCCACAGCGTCTGGGGCTGGGTGCACCATTAGTTCCCTGTGATGCTCTGACGCTGCTGTTCCTTCTGGTTGTGAGCGTACAAGCACCACATGTGGGCAAGTCTCCCTGTTTTGTAAGATCCAGATATGGATGCAGTATTAAAGGGAAGGATGGTGATTAACATGGCAACTTGAATATGGGATTGCCAAGGCTTAGAAGTAGTCTTTTCAGGAAAAGGGGTCTAGAGACTGAGTTTGAAGACAGGAAGGGGTGCGCTGGGAGGACATGAAGTAGGGACGGAGCCCGCAGGCGCCAGGCGGAAGTCCAGGGAGTGCTGACGGGAGGTCCGATGGAACGGCCGGCGGCACCGGGAGAGGAAGCTGGCGGTGGCTTTAGGCATCAGGGAAGACATTGGTGTCGGTATTGCTGGGAGATTGGAGCTTAGGGAGATTCATTGACTTGCTCAAGGTCATGGAGTCCATGGGGCTCACTCTGAGCTGCGAGGGCAGCGAGGAGGAGGTGGCAGGCAGCAGGGCTTCGCGGGCCAAGCAGGGCAGGCTCGCTGCGGGACAGCAGCTCTGCGCGGGCGGGGTGAACCGCAGGGCTGGTGGCACACGTCTGATTGGTTAAGATTTGGGGGCAAAACCCTCCAGTCACATACAGAAAGGGCTGTATCAGATTGCTGCTCGCCACAGACCCTCAGTGGGGTGTGTCAGAACCCCTAAAATATCGGGGAATGGAATAGAACAAAGGTGACTTGGTTTTCTAACTTCAGGGTTACGAAAACAGGCATTGCCAGGTAGTGTGGGTGGTACTAAGATTGTAAGTTGCTTTTCAGGGAGGTAAGAGGATGATGGGTTTCACAGCAGCGTGTCACGGGAGTGGCTTCAGAGTGTCCTGTAAAACTTTGCTTTTAGAAAACCCGTCCTCTCAGTACTGGAAGGAAGTGGCAGAGCAGCGGCGGAAGGCGCTTTATGAAGCGCTGAAGGAAAACGAGAAGGTGAGCACCGAGGAGAACTGGTGCCTTTTACCTTTTAACACCACTTTGTGGGCGCCAGCCACGGCCCCTCTGCTGGGGCTGCAGACGTGCCAGTCACACGGGGGTGGGGGCGCCTTTGGGACGGCGGGGGGCGGGAACACAGCTGACCCCCGCTGCAGCTCCACAGGGAGGTCGAGCAGAAGACGAGTGAGATCGCCCGCCTGCGGAGGGAGAACCAGGAGCTGGCGGAGGTGGCGCAGCACGTGCAGCACATGGCGGAGGTCCTGGAGGTGAGTGTCCGCCGGCCGGCCGGGCCGAGGACCCCTTCACAGCCGCACGTTCTAGGCCCTTTACCTTTAAGGCGTGCGCCCTGTGACCTTCCTGTGCTCATGCGCTGCTCTCTGGTGCACGGGGAGTGTGGGGCTCCTCTGGCGTTCTTTAAGATCAGGGGGTAGCCTGTTGTCAGAATTCGCCTCGTGACGGCTCCGTTACCAGACTGAGCCTAAACGTCAGTCAACACCTGCTGATGCTTACAAAGAGTCATCTTGCTGGTGGGATGCAAGATTTCCAAATTAAACCTTTTTTGTCCTGACTTGCTTGCATGTTGGGGCCGTGACAGACTTGAACGTCTGAGGTTCTCACCTGGCAGTGCTGTCACTGCCGCCTTGGCTGCGGGGTGCTGTCCATGGCAGGATGTTGTCCACAGCGGGGTACTGTCCACAGCGGCTGGCCTCCCCGCCTTAGAGGAGGGCTCATTCATTCGAAGAGGTCATGCCTCCAGGAGCAGGCCAGCCAGCCACGTGCCTGCTGCATGTGCTCCCGCGTGGTGGAGACTGACCGGCCTGGTTGTGAGTGGATTTAACTGAGACGGTGCAGTGACGAGGGTCACGTACCGCATTGGGAACGTGGGTTTTAAAGTTTTATAACAAACACGTGGTTTATTCTTCACAAGCGACTGGAAGGAAACGCTCTGGAGAACTTTGAATCGCCGGAGAGCAGCGAGGAGTTTGATTCTGAAGAGGAGGCAGGCGAGGATCTGGAGGCGGAAGGCCCTGGCGCGGGCGTGGGTGCCAAGGCAGCCACGTCTTCCTCCACGGACGCCCAGCCCGGCGTGTGAGCTGCCCAGGGACTCAGAAGACCTGCCCCCGTTCCCGCCACGACAGTTCTTGGTGGCAGAGCGAGTAGCTATGCGATAGCAGACTGGAAGCAGTTGTCCTTGTTTGGCCCTGGGCTCCTATCGCATTAACATACAAATACTGTGTGTTTTAACCTGTGGTATTTTATGTAAATAATGTTTTCTCAGATGTCAGACTTGTGTACATGATAAATAAACTTGTTTCCTAGTCTAAGGAGTGAAGTTTTCTTTCTAGCCTCTGTTGTTTTGGAGGAAACAGGAGGAAATGAATTTGTCCCCTTCGGACAGAAATGTTGAGCTTTGACCACCAAGCTGGTTGCATCCCCTGCTCTCAGGGTCCGGACTATACTGATTTCCAGCCCCACGACCCCACTCTTCCTGAGGGGTGTGGTAAAGAGCACGAGAGGTGGTGTCAGGAGCTGTCCTGCGTGGGGCCCGCCATGGGGGGTGGGGGCCAGGTGCACGCCCAGTGACGAGATGCAGGAATAGCTAAGGGCCCTGAAATGACTCACTTCCCATTAGACACAGAACAGAGCGTAGGTCTGCGGCTGGTCGGCGTGACTCCGGTTGAACGTCCACCTGTGAACCAGGAGCTCACAGCTGGGTTCCGGGTCAGGGCATGTACCTGGGTTGCAGGCTCGATCCCCAGGGTGGGGTGTGCAGGAGGCAGCTGATCCATGTTTCTCATGAATGTTTCCATCTCCCTCCACTTCTCTCCCTCTAAAAAAGTCAATAAAAACATTTTTTAAAAACCATACAAATATGGAAGTAGGACCAGGCCGAAATTAATTAGGAGCTTCCCATAAGTCCGTTGTGCAGGAGGACAAGGACAGGGGCGCATTGTGGAGTGCAGGGCCCAGGACAGCCTGTGCTCCGAGAGCACTCGGCCTCTGTACGTTGGCAGCAGGGAGCACTCACGCATCGAAGGGTTGCTTCAGGCAAGTTCTTGGTCACCGGGAAACACTGCGTTGATCCAGAGTTTGGAAAACTCCAGATGATGAATCTAATTTTTGTGTGTTTTTTTTGTTTGTTTTTTCACAGAGAGGAAGAGAGGGGGATAGAGAGAAACATCGATGAAAGAGAATCATCGATCAGCTGCCTCTTGCACACCCCCTACTGGGGATGTGCCTGCAACCAAGGTACATGCCCTTGACTGGAATCGAACCCGGGACCTTTCAGTCCGCAGGCTGATGCTCTATCCAAACCGGTGCCGGCAACATGAATCTAATTTTCAATGAGCTACCAATGTCGCAACCATGCCGTCTGATGTGCAAGAAGCTGGAGTTCTGGCAGCCAGAGAACCCCCCGGCCCAGGATAGGGCAGCTGGAGGCTGGCACACGGTGGGCGTGGCTCTTCTGGGCCCCCGGCTCACTACCCGATACCCGATATCTCCCACCAGTGCCCCCCGCATCCTCCCAGAAATCCCCATCGGATCACCTCCACCGGCAGGCGGCCATCTTAAATCTATTCTTACTGATTTCAGAGGAGGAGAGAGAGAGAGAAACATCCACGATGAGAGAGGTTCATGGATCGGCTGCCTCCTGCACACTCCACACGGGATCGAGCCCACACCCGGCATGTGGCCTGACCGGGAATTGAACCCCAGGACCCCTCCGCTGGCAGGCTGGCACTCTATCCGCCGAGTTTCCAACTACCTGACAAAAGACGCAGGGGAGGAGCATGGGTTGGGTCCTTTATTTCTGCGCCCGGACCGGCGGTGGCGGCGGTGGCGTCAGTGCCGGTGGAAGCCGATGAGGAAGTACAGCACCTCGGCGAAGTTCTCGGGCCAGCCCTCCCAGTTCTCCCGCGCCAGCGCCTGCAGGTGGTGCTTGAGGGGGTAGTACTCCCGCAGCTCCTCCACGTAGGACACGTTGTTGCAGGTCATGACGGACAGGGTGTAGCACGCCCAGAACTTCACCAGGAGGCCGCCGCTGGCACTCCCGCCGGCCGCCGGCTCGGGGTCGGGTTTGAGCATCGCCGTGAGGATGGGGACGAGCTTCAGGAACTTGGCCCTCTTCTGGGTGATGGGGTTCAGGTAGCACCAGCAGGCCACGCTCTGGAGCAGCAGGACCCTCGCCTTGGGGGCCGCCTGGGCGTCCTGCAGCAGGAGCGCCACCTCCTTCATGTGCTCAGCCGCAAACCGCCCGGCCACGGGGCCTCCTGGAAGGCAAGCGCGGGTTTCCGGGAGCGCTCGGCCGGCCCGGCGGCCGGGGACGGGTGGCTCAGCGGTGCCCATTCTTGTTGCCGCCCACGGACGCCCGGGGTCTGGGGAACACGTGGGCACGGGGACCTGGCCCCTGGGACGTCCCTGCCTGCCGAGGGCCCCATCACCAGGCACCCGGGAGGCCTGGGTTCATGGACACCTCCTCCCTCGTGGTCTCATTCCTGCTCCTCCGAGTGAAAAAACACCAGAGCGTTTGCCCCAGCCGGTCTGGCTCAGCGGAAAGAGTGTGGACCTGGGCACTGAAGGGTCCCGGGTTCGACTCCAGTCAGGGGCATGTACCTAGGCTGCGGGCTTGATTCCCAGCCCCGGTTGGGGCATGTGCGAAGGCAACCCGTCTGTGTTTCTCTCTGTTCTCTCCCTTCCGCTCTCTCTAGAAACCAAAGGGAAAATATCCTCCGTGAGGATTAAAACAGGAAACTACCAGAGCGTTAGAGCAGCGAAGAAAACGGAGAGGAGAACCCCAGAAGTCAGCTGCACAGCCGGGCCTGGTGGGTGGAGAGGTGTCTCACCAGCTCGCCGCTCGCCGCTCTGCCTTCTCTCCCCTTCCAGCCCGGCTCTTGCAGGCCTGGGACCAGCGAGGCCCTCCAAGCTTGTCCTGGCGCTGCCCCCTGACCCCACCTGGTCCTGCACGTGACTTTGATCCTCCTCCGGACCCGCAGGTCTCCCTTGTTCCGATCTCACATGCCCGGAAGAGAGAAGCCGGAAGGCGCCGGTGGAGCCTGTTAGAGGTGAGGAGCGAGCAGCAGCCTCCTCCCTGGCGGGTTCCGGCCCTGGAGTTCCCACCCGGCTTGCATTTCTTACATCCCAAGAATGCTGTCGTCAATGTTCAAGTTTCAGCTGAGCCCGGCCGGCGTGGCTGAGTGGCTGAGCGGCGACCTGTGAACCAGGAGGTCGGGGTTCGATCCCTGGTCAGGGCACAGGCCCGGGTTGCGGGCTCCATCCCCAGAGTGGGGTGTGCAGGAGGCAGCCGATCCATGATTCTCTCTCATCATGGATGTTTCTCTCTCCCTCTCTCTTCCTCTCTGAAATAAGTAAAAATGTATATTTTTAAAAAGAATCCTTTGTACCGAATACGTTAACCACCACAAAAACCAGATCCCTAGGAGAAAGTAATCAGTAATGTCTTTTGGGGTACAAAGACAGAAAACTAATAACTTAGGCAAAGGAAGAGCTGCTGGGATTTTAAGACAGGCATCCTGAAGACGCCAACGTAATGTGGTAGCCAGAAAGGGGTTTGGAGCAGGGGTGGCCAGCCCCCCAGGCAGGGTCGCACCTGTGAAGGCCAGCAGTCCCAGCTGGTGGGCGGCCTGAGCCCTCTCCTCGATGGTCAATAACTTGTTCTTCAACGTCTCGCCAAGGACCCTGATCTTCTCTTTGTGAAAAATATTCTTCCCTGGCGGGATCTGCTCCTCCTCCTGCTTTCCGAAAAAGCCCAGGACGTGGACGTTCCAGAACCGCCGGAGGCACTGGCCCAGCCACACCACACACCGGTACACAGAACGGTCGTACTGCACAGAGAACATCCCGACGGGGCTGGCCATGGCGGACAGGTGGGCACTCCTGCCCACCGCGTGCTGGCAGCCACAATAGTCCAGAACTCTGGAACGCATCACCTAGCAACCGTCTCCCGGGCTGGGGAGCAGAGGGTGCTGCCTGGGGTTTGGGCTGAGAATGCTGATGAAGGATGATGCTTCTTACCCTCCAGGAGCTCAGAGTCTGTCTTTCTCCAAGGAGCTTCATAAAATACGTGAGGAGTGCCCGGCCAGCGTGGCTCCGTGGCTGCACGTCGGTCTATGAACCAGGAGGGCACAATTCCATTCCCGGTCAGGGCACAGGCCTGGGTTTGCAGGCTCAATCCCCAGTGGGGGGCGTGCAGGAGGCAGCCAGTCCATGATTCTCTCTCAACATTGATGTTTCTAACTCTCACTCCCTCTCCCTTCCTCTCTAAAATCAATAAAAATATATTTAAGAGAAAATATCCGAGAAGCAAATGTTCACTTATCCCTATTTATGGACGAAGGAATGTCAAGATCAGAACAAATTTCAGTAGAGAACAAAGTGTCACGTGTGTGTACTAACTCATGAGGGCATGTGAAAAAATACAGCGGACTCTGTGCCCGAGACCAGAGATTCAAAAATAATTTTTATTTGAACGTCCAGGATGGGAACAGTGACGGATACAAATGCCACAGAACAACGCACCCCCTCAACCAAAACAAAATGCAGGAGTGAATACAAAAGACCCGGAGTCCGTTGCTCATGCAATATTCAAATTTTTTTTTAGAAAACACACACCAAAACCAACAAACACTTGGTAACTTTTGTGATTTGAGCTTTGAGTTTTCTATAAAAAAAAAATCCTCTCCACCATTTCACATGGACGGCAGCTTATACAGACTATCCAACTATAGACTGTACAAGGAACTTTTCAAAGGAAGGATATAGGCATATATATATATAATATTTATAAATATACAAATAGATATATATATACACACACTGTAACTTCACAGTCCCAAGAACTATTTGCCAGGAAACCTGGCAGACACAGTTTAACGTGAACTAAGAGCTGCTTTAAAGGTCTGCTGAAGTGTAAATATCTAGAAATGACACCTCACTGGTATCTTGGACAAACACATCCAGAGCACAGTTCACGCTACACTCACACCTATTAGATAACTTGGCATGTCCCGCCCAGAACATGCTTAGGAGGACGCCCCGTTAGGTACCGGGAGCTCCCGAGCGGGCACGGACTTTAGCGATGGGGTTTGCTCCCCTGATGGGAGCGGTGAGGGTGGCTGCTGTTCTATTTGGCCAAGGGGTCCCAGCAGGGGGCAGTCACCACCCCAAGAAGCAGCCTCCATCCTGACCTCATGGGGTTGTCACGGGAGCAAGGACCCCTTTTCAATGTCCCTCCAACTTCCGCGCCCTCGCACCTCCTGCGACGCCCCAGCTTTTCTGAATCGGGACTGGGTTTGGTCTTAGCAGCTGAGTACCTCGATTGAAAAAGATCAGTAAAAAAATGGCTCGTTTGCTCAAAAATACAAGCCTACGCGTGGCGTGCCTCTGTGTTTCAGGAGGAGGGGCGTGACCTCGTGAGGTCGTCTGCTCCCGGGCACCTCCCCGCCGCCGTGGAAACACGCCTCTGGAGCTCTCAGGAGGGGGAAGAGGAGCAGGAGGCACAGTGACACCGGGACACGGGACACGTGGAAACATCACGCCCTTACAGTGGCGTCCTGCCCGGTCCTGCAGGCAGGCAGGCTTTTACTGGAAGGAATTCCTTTTTGTGCTTTTCACTGAAGGTAACATCAGGTCGCTGGTGGGGGTTAGGGGTGGGGACCCTCCACCCTGAGAACACGACGGAGAGAACGGCGGCTGTTGGACGTTTACCAAGCCTCCCAGGGTGGCCTCAAGCTCTAGAACTTCTGGAAAAGCACAAAGATGGCTGTTGTGTGTGTGTGTGTGTGTTTAAAAAGATGGCTGTTTTTGTTTGTTTTTTAAAGATGGCTGTTTTTGCTTTTTTGTGTTATTTTTTAAAGATGGCTGTTTTGAAATTCCATCCGTGTCACCGACCACGACTGGCTCTGTTGCTTAGCGTGTCCACGGCCGGCGCCGTGGCTGGCCTGCTGCGCCGCACACAGCCCTCTCGTAGCGGCAGAGCAAGAGGCGCTGGGACGGAGCGGGGCTCTGTCTGCACCGCGGGAGGTTGCCGGCTGCACGGCGGCACCTGCGGGGCCCACGGGCCGTCTGCGAAGGCAGCTGTGGGGCCGTTAAAAGGCCGTGGCCACCTCGGTCCCGTGGCGGCCTCCCACGTGGACGCAGTCCCGGGGGAACTTGTCCAGCTGCTCGTAGGCCAGCCGCCCGTCTTCCCCTGGATGGGGCGGGAGAAACGGACCGGCGTCAGCTCAGCGCCTCCGGGAGAGGCCGCCTCTGGGGGTCGGACGCACCGGCTCCGGGTGGGGCTCTGTCTTGGGGGCTCAGGCCAGAGGCGGGACGCGGGCGGGGGGGGGCAGGGGTGCTGGGGCCCGGGGCGCCCGTGAGGGCACGAAGCAGGCTATTCCCACAATTCCCAGGGAACCATGGCGGGCGGGGCCCGGCCGCCACGGGGCGGCCCTAGACCTCGGAGCATGCGGCGCCCACACAGCTTTCACTGTCACACGTCTGTACTGGCGCCTGCATGCTCGGTCATAACGGTCACATTGAGGCTTTCAGACGCCAGCCCAAACGTCATCGTGTGAATGCGGTGAGAGTCTGCCGCCCTCCGAGGGCCGGGCTGTCAGTGGGAACGCCTGGAACAGCCGCCGGGTGTCAGTCACCGACTGCTTTGTGCCCGCTTTCCTCTTTAGACACGTGACCCCAGGTGGGGGCGTGAGGTCAGAGGACGGGCAGTGAGCGGTCCCTCCTCCTCACACGGACCACGGACCCTCAGCTGTGCTCAGCCAGGCTTCGTGTCAACAGCCCGCGGGCGACCTCAGTGGCTGAGCGGTGACCTATGACCCAGGAGCTCAGGGTTCAATTCCTGGTCAGGGCACATGCCTGGGTCTCGGGCTCGGTCCCCAGTGAGGGGTGTGCAGGAGGCAGGAGCCCGGACCCCAGCTCCTGCCACTTGGGTGTGATTTCCAGGTTCTTACCCCGAAACCCTGCCAGACCGAGGAGCCATCCAGAAGGCTCCCAGCCTCCCCTTCCGAGTGCAGGGTCAGGACGGAGCCGGGGGGACGTGGGCACCGAGGAGTCCTCATGCTGCGCGCGTGTGTGTACACATGTGTAAGTGTATGCATGTGCGTTGTGTGTACACGTGTACACACATGAACGTGTCGATTGTGTGTATGTGTGAGTATGTGTGTGTGTGAATAGTATGTGCCTGCATGTGTGTGAGTGTGAACAGGCAGCCATGGGGGGACTCGCTGCACGGTGCACAGGGAACCCCCCGGACAGCGCTGCACAGGACTCAAAAGCCGTATCCCCGCGCGCACTCACCCAGAGATAGGAGGGTCTCGGTGGCCACGTTTCTGATCTCCTCCACGTCCGACTGGCACAGGCTCACCAGCATCCTGACGCTCTCCGTGGCCTGCAGGGGGGGGGGGGGCAGCGTGAGCGGACACCTGGCCGGGGCTGCGGGACCAGCATCAGCCTGTGGGGGCCGGAGAGCCGTCCTACCCGGGCCCCCCAGCGGCGGGAGCCGGGCGCCACCCCACAGGCGGGGAGAACGCCCGGCGGAGCCAGGTCCCCAGTGGCAGGCACCCTGCTGGCTTTGTTGCATTTCCTCTGACTTCGTTGTTTACATTATTAACGGAAATCTGAGGACTGCAGCGGAGGGGGCTGGACTGGCCCTCTCGTGCCTCCCGCAGGCTGCCCCGTCCGACTGTGACTGAATCTCGGTGAGGGGCGAGAGCCGGTGAGGGGCGAGAGCCGGGAGAGCCGTCACGGGGACGGCTGGACCCACGGCACTCTGGGCCAGAGCTGTGCACAGTGGACACCACGCCCGTCAGTGGCCATCTCAGCCTCTCCGGGGCGGGGGGGGGGAGAGCAGAGACACTTCCGGGACTGACCCAGCGACAGACAGCACTGGTTTCTGGAAGGCACATCTAGTTACTGCTTCAAGGAGAGAAGAAGGACTCCAAGCAACAAGCAGGGCAAAGGAGCCCAGCCATGCCGCTAACTCGGCACTTCACACACACGTGCACGCGTGCACACACATACACACACAACACACACACACACGGCTCAGTCCTGCACCTCAGACAGACAGACAGACACACACACACACACACACACACACACACACACACGGCTCAGTCCCGCGGCCTCACCTGCAGGCTCTGCAGAGCCAGGCACGCCGCCTTCTGCAGCTGCAGGTCGCGGGCGGTCAGGGCCTCGCAGTAGTAAAGCAGGGCCTGGCGGGGGAGGGCAGTGAGCACCCGGCCGCGCTGGCTTTAGGGGCCCCAGCTACTGCCTGACAGACCACAGCTCACCCCCCGCTTTCTGCACTTCCTTCAGAGCCAACAGCCCTTTAAATTGCATGTTTGCCAAGACCAGTTTGGCTCAATGGATAGAGCATCGGCTTGGGGACTCAAAGGTCCCGGGTTCGATTCCGGCCAAGGGCATGTACCTTGGTTGTGGGCATATCCCCAGTAGGGGGTGTGCAAGAGGCAGCTAATCGATGACTCTCTCTCATCGATGTTTCTAACTCTCTATCTCTCTCCCTTCCTCTCTGTACAAAATCAATAAAATATATTTTAAAAAAATAAATAAAACGCATGTTTGCTAAAAGAGCTGTCTCTTTAAATGTCTATCTGGTGTGCGGATGCCGAGTGCGGGCCGGGGCAGGGGCGCTGGGAGGAGGAAGCTGGAAGATGCATGGCCATGAGCCCAGCTTTCGGGGGGACTCGCCCCGAGAGGTGCTCAGCAGGCACCGTGCTATTTCACAGTGCACTCACCAGAGGGCGTGCTTAGGCTTTTAGAGAGGAAGGGAGGGCGAGGGGGAGGATTTGGGAGGGACAGGGGAGAGGGGGAGGGAGAGGGAGGGAGAGAGAAGCACCAATTGGTTGCCTCCCATACATGCCCCAGCTGGGAGTCGAACCCGAAACCGCTGGGTGTATAGGATGCTGCTGCAACCAACTGAGCCACCGTCCAAGACACAAATTCTTGCCTGACCCGTGGCTCCGTGGCTGAGTGCCGCCCTAGGAACCAGGAGGTCCCGGTTTGATTCCGGGTCAGGGCAGATGCCTGGGTAGTGGGGTGTGTAGGAGAACTGATCCATGATTCGCTCTCGTCGTTGATGTCCCTAGCTCTCTCCCCCTCTCCCTTCCTCTGAAATCAGTACAGAGTATTTCTTAAAGGAGATACAAATTTCTCTCGACGGGAGGAAAACGGCACAGCAGCCACAGCAGGCGACAGGACAGGAAGCAGCCTACCTTCTCCCTGAAATGCTGGTTCCCCGCGGCCGCCTCCAGGTACAGCCGCACGGCCTGGCTGACGCCGCGGTCGGCCCCGGTGAGGAGCAGCGCCAGGGCCCGGAGCACCTCCTGCTGGGCCGGCAGGCCGCTGGGCGCCAGGCCGCTGACCGCCTGCCGCAGCTTCTCCTCCCGCAGCGACTGCAGGCTGAGCGCCATGGAGACTGGAGAGAACGCAGAGGAGGGCGCTCAGCGAGCAGCCCCCCAGCGGCGACCCCGCGTGGGGGCAGTCAGGCGGGACGGAGGGGTCTCCGCTCCCCCCCAGGGCCAGGGACCATCACTGACTCTGTTAAGGCCAGGGAGGAGCTTGGGAGGAGAGCGGGCGTGGCCTCCGGCCCATAATGGCCACGAAATTAACTGTCAGATGAACTAAACTGGCAAATAAAAAATACACAGCGAGTCTGGGCTCAGGGGTCGAGTGTTGACCTGTGAACCAGGAGGTCAGGGCACAGGCCCGGGTTGTGGGCTCCCTCTCCAGTGGGGGGGGCGTGCAGGAGGCAGCCGATCCAGGATTCTCTCAACACGGATGTTTTTCTCTCTCCCCCTCCCTTCCTCTCTGAAAGCAATCACACACAGAGAAGGTGGCGGCCAGAGGCCCCTCCGTGTCCCTCCGTGTCCCAGGCCCGGGAGCGCCCACCTTGCCCCGCCAGCTGCCGCACGTGGCCCTCCAGGCCGCCGGCCACGGGGCCCGAGAAGTAGCCGTGAAACTGGAAGACGGTGACCACCTCGGAGGCCAGGCTGGGGGGCAGCAGGGGCTCCGGCCGGTCCAGCATCTGGGCCACCAGCGTCCGGAACACTGGGGAAGAGAAGACACGGGCAGCCGTTCAGGGCACGGCCACGCACTCCTCCCGTTCCCCCGTCTCTCCCCGGAGAGGACGGGGCGCGGCCACCCGGGGACTAAGCCAGGCGCAGCGGGGACTGTGCCGTCCACACACCCGCCTGCGGGCCGTTCAGGTCAGGGCACAGGTCCCGCTGTGCGTCCGGCCACCCTGCACGTTAGCGCAGCCTGCACCCCAGCGCAGCCTGCACCCCAAGTTCACGGCCACGGATGACACGGGGAGCTGGTAGGGAGCGGACTCCTTTCCTCATCAAAAGAGCCGAGATTCACCCGAAACGGAGCCTGTACCCCAACTCCGTCTTCTTAACCTGGCCTCCCAGCCCCGAGGGAGTGGAGAGATGACGGCACCCGTCATGAAGCAGGCCCTCCCTCCGCTGTGAGCACAAGCTTCTCCCCTCCCTCCGCAGCGGGTGCCGGCTCCCGGGGCAGGGTCTCCTGAGCCCGGTACAAACCGCCCCGTCCCCCAGGGGTCGCCCCGCCCGCCCACCTCAGGGTGGGGAGGCGCCCGCCCAGCGACGGGAAGGCGGGCTCTCCCAGGTGCCCGGCTGAGCCCAGGCCGCGTGCCCACCTGGGTCTGCCAGGCCCGGGTAGTCCGCCTCGATGGCGCCGGCGAAGCTGGCCTCCAGCTGCTGGACCAGCCGGTCGGCCGAGCTGTGGTACACGCCCGCGGGGCCACAGCACTCCGTCCAGAGGGACAGCAGGGCCGGCTGCTGGCGGAGCTCGGGGACGGCTGGAAGGAAGGACGGATGGACGGACGGACGCCCGTGAGGCCAGCCAGCGGGAGAAGGGGGGAGGGTCGAAGGGGGGAGGGGCAGAGGGGGGAGGGGCAAGGGGGAAGGAGCGGAGGGGGGAGGGTTGGAGGTGGGCAGAGCGGGGAGAGGCGGAGGGTGCAGAGAAGGAGGGATGGAGGGGGAGGAATGGAGGGGGAGGGGCGGAGGGGGGAAGGGCGGAGGGGGGAGGGGCGGAGGGGGGAGGGTTGGAGGTGGGCAGAGGGGGGAGAGGCGGAGGGTGCAGAGAAGGAGGGATGGAGGGGGAGGAATGGAGGGGGAGGGGCGGAGGGGGGGCGGAGGGGGGAGGGCGGAGGGGTGGAGGGGGGATGGGTGGAGGGGGAGGGGTGGAAGGGGAGGGGTAAGGGAGGGGCGGAGGGGGGAGGGTTGGAGGTGGGCAGAGGGGGGAGGGGCGGAGGAGGAGGGGCAGGGGCGGAGGGGCAGAGGGAGGAGGGTCGGAGGGGGGAGAGGCGGAGGGGGAGGGGTGGAGGGCGCAGAGGAGGAGGGGCGGAGGGGTCAGCGTGGCCTCCCGGCAGGCCTCACCGTCCAGGACGGAGCCGATGCTCCCCAGGTGCTCGTCACTGAGGGCGGCGAGCCTCTCCAGGACGCGGATTTGCCGGGAAAGCCTCTCCAGGAGGCTCCTCGCCACGAAGGGGGTTTTGCTGGAGAGGACAATTTGCTGGGGAGGAAGCAGAGGGCTGGCTCAGGCGTGCGGTCCTCGCCCTCCCCACCGCTTCCTGTGCCCGCGGGCGGGGGACCCCGTGCCTCTCCCCGGCCACGCCGCTCCGGGGCTGCCGGCCGGAACCACGGCTCCTGCGGCTTTTCGAGTGGCCCGCGCCACGTACATTCCGGAACTCTCCCCGCCAGTGAGCCCTCTCCCCGCGGAGGGCGGTCCAGGCTGCACGTGGGCGTGCACGCCCCATTTTCCGAGCCTGGGTCTGCTGCCTTGTTTCAGCAGCGTGGTGTCTAACAGCCATAACTACAACCAACGATCTCGGCCGGCCGGCGTGGCGCCGTGGCTGAGCATCGGCCCGTGACCCAGGAGGTCAGGGTTCAATTCCCGTCAGGGCCCAGGCCCGGGTGCTGGGCTCCATCCCCGGTGCGGGGCGCGCAGAGGCAGCCGGTCAGCGGCTGTCTCTCATTGTGGATGTCTCTCTCTCCCGCTCCCTTCCTCTCTGACATCAGTAAAAACACGTTAAAAGAGAAGGGCACGCTGTCCTGGTGCCCGAGTCCGGGCCCGGCGCGGAGCCGCCCGCCGTACCTGCACCAGCCGGGTGCACTGCTGCAGGTGCCGGACGATGGCGATGTCCAGGCTCTCGCTGCCCGTGGTCAGGGGGAGGGGGCTGCCCGCCACGCTGGTGCCCACGCCCGTGTCCTCCGTCAGCGCCTCGCTGAGGTGCGCCCTGGCCTCGGGGTGCGCTGGCCTGTACCTGTGGAATGAAGCAGGAAGGTGAGCGGCTGGCGAGCCGTTTCTTTCCGTGTGGAAAGCACGGGTCCACTCGGCGTGGCTTCCCGGCGTGGCTCCCCTCAGGCCCCCCGGAGAGACACACGGATGTGAGAGAAACACGTCGATGGGTTGCCTCCTGCACGGCCCCAACCAGGGCACGGGAGGAGCCTGCCGCCGAGGGACGTGAATCAAACCCGGGACCCTTTGGTCTACAGGTGGATGCTCTATCCACTGAGCAACCCAGCCAGGGCTCGAGCTACCTTACAAACACGACGTCTCAAGCCTGCCTGTCTGTCGCCAACGTGTCTGGTGTAAAAAGGTCAGGCAGAACAACGGCTTCCCGGGCTCTGGGCGCCAAGAACCACTCGCCGCCACCTCACCGCGTCTCAGAGACCTGCCCAGGGTCCCCGCTTAGACCGTCTTTGTGTTTGCAACGTCCCGGGAGCAGAACTGCTCAGAAGGCACCTGCGCGGCCGCTTCCTAACCTCCCGTCCGCCCCACCGGGAGGAAAGGAGGAAGGAGCGCTGCCTGGAAGGGACACCACTTCCACTCGGGACAAAAGCTAAGGGGCCTGGGTCCCTCGGCCGGCGCCGCCTCCTCCTGCCTCACAGGCTTTGTGTACGCCCCACGGCTCAGTGGGGAGCGTCCACCTATAAGCCAGGAGGTCACAGTTCGATTCCCGGTCAAGGGCATGTGCCCGGGTTGCAGGCTTGATCCCCAGGGGGGATTTGCAGGAGGCAGCCGATCCAGGATTCTCTCCCATCACTGGTGTTCCCATCTCTCTCCCCCACTCCCTTCCTCCCTGAAATCAATAAAAACATATTTAAAATAAAAAGAAAAAACCCACAGCAGCGCTGCCCACGGTGACATGGTGGTGGGCACTCCCGTGGGAAACAAAGTCTGTTGCGTCTACTTTGTTCCAGAAGGAGCCTGGGTGCGGGGGGCACAAGGACCGGCAGAGCCGACCACCGGGGTCCCGGGTTCGCACCCCTGGCAGCTGCCGGCCTCCCGGCTGGGCTCTCCATCCTCACGGTTTACAGAGATGGGGCACCAGAGCGCACAGGCAGGCGTTGGGCTGCTGCACTGGGCACGTTGCCTCGAAGGACAAAGCACTCGGCTGGGCCCTGGGTGCCCGTGGGCCCGGCTGACACCTGCTGTGCTGCTGCTCCGAGGAGCTGACTCCGGCCAGGACCCCCCCCCCCGCCCCCCGCCTCCTGGGGCCGCAGGGGGCGGCGGAGGAGGGAGGGGACGCCAGGCCCAGCACGGCGAGGGGGGAGAGGCACCTGGCGGTGGCGAGGCTCACCCGTTCTTCTCCGTCTCCGTGTCGGAAAACACCGAGTCGGCACCGCCCACGCGGCCCCCCTCGTCCCCGTCCTCCTCCTCCTCCTCGTCGAAGTCGGAGGTGTTCAGGAAGTCGAAGCTCTCCAGGGCACTCTCCACCGTCAGGCTCAGGCTGGAGGGCGTGCTGCGGCTCCCGGGCGGCTTGCACTGCAAGGCAGGGGCACCGCACATCAGAGTCCCCGCGCCCCCCGACGGGGGGGGGGGGAGGGGGGAGGGGAGAGGGGGACACCGTCGGCGTCCCTGCGGCGATGGGACCCAGCGCCCGCTCTCACCCACAGGAACAGGTGACACTGTGTTTGTTGGAAGCTTCTGTTTTATTGTACTTTATTGGCATTAGGAAAACAAAACGCATTTAACATATTCGTATAAAAAAAGAGCAATGGTGAATAAAATGGCACAGTCTCTGGGATCTGCCCCAAAGGAATGCAGAGGGAAGCAAGCAGCTCAAAGACGAGACGAGGACATTGGCCAGGAGAGGAGCATGAGGAAGCTGGCAGGGGTGGGGGTGGGGGGGTTTGAGGATCCGTTATCTATTTGCTCTACTTTTGTTGGAAAATTTTATAATAAAAAGTTCCAAAACATCCCGGTGTTGCCTGTGGACGGAAGGGTCCCGGGTTCGATTCTGGTCAAGGGCACATCCCCAGTGGGAGGTGTGCAGGAGGCAGCTGGTTGATGTCTCTCTCTCATGGATGTTTCTAACTCTCTATCCCTCCCCCTTCCTCTCTGTAAAAAAAAAAAAATCAATAAAATTAAAAAAAAAGTTCAAAACATCCTGGTGTGGCTCACTGGCTGAGCGTTGACCTATGAGCCAGCAGGTCATGGTTCAATTCCTGGTTAGGACATATGCCCGGGTTTCAAGCTTGATCCCCAGTGTGTGGCGTGCAGGAGGCAGCCAATCAATGATTCTCCCTCATCATTGATGTTTCTATCTCTCTCTCCCTCCCTCTCTCTGAAATAAGTAAAAAAATATTTTAAAAGAAAGTTAAAAAAAAAACACATTTATTACAACCTACATGTGGTTGGCATCTGCAGAACTCGAGAATCAGAGCTGCCATGTTCCTCTGCCTGGGGCTCAACCCCAAGTAAAACACAACCCAGGAGACAGGGAGGGACAGGAGCAGCCTCTAACTCCACGAGGTCTCATCTTCCCAAGATGCGAGCTGCTGGCGAGGCCCCTGCTCTGAGGGATGAGCAGGACAGCCCCCAGAAACAGAGGGAGGCGCCCTTCACTAGCCCACGCATCCTGGGTAAGTGGCCTTAAAAGCTCATCCACATTCCCAGCACATCCTTTTCCTTTGCTTTGAGGAGACATGAATGGTGGGCACAACGAGAGGCAGTGGCTCTGGACAGACTCGCAGACATCACACACAGAATAACGCCCATTGCTACAGGCATGGAGGTGGAGAGAGGTACTTCCCAATAGTCAAGGGTTCGCTGGGGTGGGTGGAACGGGGCAAGTCCTGCAAGGTGGCAGAACTAAGGTCCTCCATGCTGACTTCGGGACACAGGCGGGAAGGGCCTGGCGGGGGCTGTCCCTACGCCCGGGAGGCCACCCAGCACAGGTGCTCATGCATCAGAGCTGCTCAGTCGCCCTCAGGATCTCCGTCCGAGGGGAGGCATCATTTAGTCTCTCATCCTCAAGGTGCTATGCATCCTGGGAACGTGAAGGGAAAGAGAGAGAGCCATATCCAGCCGCTGCCGAACACCGGCCAGCGGGCACAAAGCCCTCGCCCTAGCCCTCACCTCCGCGGCCCTGTCCGGCCTCTGGGCCACAACTTCCTGGTTCTCCTGTGCTATGGTTGGCATCTGCAGAACTCGATCGTGTACAATATGAGTGTGTTTACTTATTATTATTTTTTAAATTAACTTTTTTTTTTTTTAATCCTCACCCAAGGATATTTTCCCATTGATTTTCAGAAAGAGTGGAAGAGAGAGGGAAAGACAGAGAGAAATGTCAATGTGAGAGAAGTGCATCGATGGGTTGCCTCCTGCATAAGCCCGACCAGGGCCTGGGCCAGGGAGGAGCCTGCAACCAAGGTACGTTGCCCTTGACTGGAATCGAACCCGGGACCCTTCAGTCTGCAGGTCTATCCACTGAGCCACACTGGCTAGGGCAGCATCATTGATGTTTCTATCTCTAGTTCTCTCTTCCTTCCTTTCCGAAATCAACTATATATATATATATATATATATATATATATATATATATATATATATTTTTTTTTTTTTTTTTAAATGAAGAGCCCTGACTGGTTTGGCTCAGTGGATAGTGTCGGCCTGCGGACTGAAGGGTCCCGGGTTCGATTCCGGTCAAGGGCATGTGCCTTGGTTGCAGGCACATCCCCAGCAGAGGGTGTGCAGGAGGCAGCTGGTCGATGTGTTCTCATTGGTGTTTCTGAGTCTCTAACCCTTTCCTTTCCTCTCTGTAAAAGTCAATAAAATATATTAAAAAAAATAATAAAATAAAATGAGCCATTGTGTCCAGGTGTGCGACGGAACAGGATGGAGGGGGAAGACACGCTGCTGTCGACGGGACAGGAGCCGCTCGGGCTGCCTCCCTCGCCCCCGCCCCCGCCCCCGCCCCCGGGGCCCCGCACAGGCTCTTACTTTGAGGACATCGTCCAGGTGCATGACCTCCTGGCTCAGCTGCCGGAACTCCTGGTACTGATCTTTGTGAGGCTCCAGCGCCAGGAACAGCCCGTGGAAGGCGTCCTCCAGGCTCCCGTCCAGGAAGGCCCGGGCGCCGTCCGGCTCCCCGCCGCCCGCCGGCCCCTCGGATGGCAGCCTGTCCGCGGTGGCAGCGGCGGCGGCCGGCGCCTCGGCCGAGGTCAGCCGCTGCACCAGCTGCTTCGTGACGTTGCCCTCGAAGGCGTCCAGCTCCACTGGCTTCAGCTCCGAGGCCTCGTCCGACTCGCCCAGGAGCGCCTCCGCCACGGCCCTCTCCAGGAAGAGGCGCCCGGCCGCGGGCCCCGGGGGCGCCGGGCGGGCCTGGGCGCCGGGGGGCCCCTCCGCGTCCTCCTCGGGGGACGGCGTGGGCCCCGGGCCGCCCGCCGAGGAGCCTCGGGAGGACAGGGAGCCCGAGTCCTCGGCGCTCGGACGCCGGTGCAGCTCGGCGGGGGTGACGGTGATCTCGGGGCGGGCCGGGCACGGGGTGGCGAGGGAGCCGGCGGCCGGGCCGGCGGGGAGGGCGCAGTCCCCGTTGGGCAGGTCCTCGAAGCTGAGGGACAGCGGCCTCTTCTGCTCGGCCGCCTTGTCGTTCTCGAAGGTGTCGTCCGGGAGGTTCGACTGCGGGAGGGAGGCGTCCGTTAGCGTTTTAAACTTCCCTTCGGGTCGTTGTCAAACACAGACGGGGTGTGTGGTGGGGCTGACTTCCGGATAAGCTGTGACTCCATTAGAAAAGGGAGCCAGCCCCGCTGGGGTGGCCCAGGGGTTGAGCGTCGACCTGAGAACCAGGAGGTCATGGCCAGATTCCAGGTCAGGACGTTGCAGGCTCGGTCCCCAGTGTCGGGGGTCATGCAGGAGGCAGCTGATCCACGATTCTCTCTCTCTCATCAGTGATGTTTCCCTCTCTTCCTCTCCCTTCCTCTCTGAAACCAATAAAACTAAAAAAAAAAAAATGAAATAATAAAACCCAGATCTCACATCACAGGAGCATGTTGGTTGTTGGTTTTGCTGCAGCAAACCCGCCTCTAAGAACCTCCCTTTCCGTGTGGGGGACGTGGGCGTCGATGGGAGATGCTCGGCTTTCTCTTTTTCCCAGGGAAAGGCTGGGGGCTGGGCCAGGAGCTTGTTCCTGGATCCCGGACCTCACGCTGTTTGCAGCCACACGTGGGGCGTGCAGCACCAATTAAAAAACCCTTTTTGGCAGAAGCCGGTTTGGCTCAATGGATAGAGCAATCCCCTGCGGACTGAAAGGTCCCGGGTTCCATTCCGGTCAAGAGCATGTACCTTGGTTGCGGGCACATCCCCAGTAGGGGGTGTGCAAGAGGCAGCTGATCGATGATTCTCTCTCATCGATGTTTCTGTAAAAAATCCTCTCTGTAAAAAATCAATAAAATATATTTAAAAACTTTTTAAAAAACCCTTTTTGTACCCCAGCCTGTGAGAATGCACATTAACTACTGTGAGGAGCGGAGCCCACTGGGAAATCCGGGAAATGTGAACATGAGAACATCTGTGACACTTGCACGCCCCCTACTGGGGATCGGACCCGACACCTGGGCCTGTACCCTGACCGGGATTCAAACCGTGACCTCCTGGTTCCTAGGTCAGCGCTCACCCATTGAGCCACGCGGGCCGGCTCTGTCCTGCTCTGATTAAGTGGGCACAAACACCACAGGAAGCTAAGACCCGAGAACTAAGACCTCTTTAAAGGAGACAGCTCTCGTCACGTGGGTTTAAGTCCGAGTTCCTCCCGGGCAGCTGTTCCTTGTGAGCCCGGAGCATAAGGACTCCTGTACTCACTTGGCTTCAGGCCTTCAGGCCTTAGTGTCCCTGTCTCGTTTTAAAGGGAAAGCCTGTAACTGTTACCGCGGGTCTCCGCGGAGCAGCGAGAAAAACCACAGCACGGAATGGGGGGGTCCTTAGACGAGAAAGACAGACGCCTCTCCCACCAGTTGCATGCGGGACGGAGTCCCCGGCCGGCCGGGGAGCAGACAGAGGAGGACACGCAGGAGACACGGCAAGCACGCAGCCCCCGCCCCCAGGGCCACGGCGCGCGGCCGGGCCGGCACTCACATAGGACTCTAGCACGGCCGTGGGCCTCAGCCTGAGGGAGGGCAGGTCGCACACGGAGCGGCTGCGGTGCAGCTTGGCCAGCAGCGTGTCCTGCAAGGCGCTCAGGGCGGACAGCCGCCGCGGCTTGTCCGGGGAGGGCTGCAGCCACCGCTTCCGGAGCGAGAGCGGGGGACAGGGAGAGCAGGGGACAGTTAGGCTTAGCGTCTCAGCAAGCGCTTCAGGTTAGGACACACATGGCTGCACAGTGCTGGCGCGGCGCGGCGCGGCGGACAGAGCGACGGCCTGCGGACCGAGGGGTCCCGGCTTCGATTCCCGTCGAGGGCATGTATCTCGGTTGCGGGCTCCTCCCCAGCCCCAGCCCTGGTCCGGGCGCTTGCGGGAGGCAACCAATCGAAGTGTCTCTCTGTCTCTCCGTCTCTCTCCCACTCTCGCTAGAAATCAAGGGAAGAATATCCTCCGGCCGAAACCGGTTTGGATAGAGCGTCGGCCTGCGGACTGAAAGGTCCCGGGTTCGATTCCGGTCAAGGGCATGTACCTTGGTTGCAGGCACATCCCCAGTGGAATTGTGCAAGAGGCAGCTGATCGATGTTTCTCTCTCATCGATGTTTCTAACTCTCTATCCTTCTCCCTTCCTCTCTGTAAAAAATCAATAAAATATATTAAAACAAACAAACAAACAAACAAAAAAATATCCTCGCGTGAGGACTAACGGAACAACGAAGAATGCTGCGAAGGTTTGGGAGGAATCCGTGTTATTACCGGAGCGGTGGGGAGCGCAGGGGAGGGGCCGGAGGGCAGAGGGGCCCCTCCTGTGCGCCCGGCAGAGGCGGCTGGGGTGTCGCCGGGGGAGTGGGGGATGAGCTTCAGAACCGCTTCGCAGGGTGTCGGACGAGGCCAGCGCGGCCTCGGGCTCCTGTCCCCGCCCCAGCCGCCACCCCAGAACCCCCGGGGCTTACGAAGAAGGCGTGCTCTCTGAAGGGCGGCGTCTCGGGGGTGCCCTGGCTGTACACCGACATCCTCCGCTGCAGGGCGGCCGCCTTGCTCCCCGTGCCGGCCGACGGGGTCACGTCCTCCACGTCAAAGGGGCTGGAGAGCAGCAGGTCCCAGAGGGCAAGCGGTCAAGGCTCCTGCGTGACCGACCGACCGACCGACCGGCCGACCGGCCGACCGCAGGCCCAGAAGCACCTGATTTCACTCAAGGGAATTCTCACCAGTGGGATTCTAATCCGCCCGCACACCCAGATATGCCTCTTTCCCGGGAGGCACAGCATCTGGAGGGGCCCCCGTGGCTTCCGGAAGAAGCTCCCGGGGTTCCGAGGGCCCCTGAGGGCCGGCCCGCTGTGGTCAGCACCGCCTGTCCCCCTGCGTCCCCGGAGGAGCCCGAAGAGGCCACTTACTGCCATGCGATCTCCAGGTTCAGCTTGATGGTGCCGAGGTCGTTGATGTCCACGGCCAGCACCTGAGGCCGCGCTGCAAACAGCTCTTTGGTCTCGCAGGTCACGCTGCCCACCAGCAGGTGGGTGGCCAGCCCTTTGACCTCTGTGACCTGGGAGAGAGCGGAGGGGAGGCGCTGGAGGACAGCGGGCAGATGGGCCGGCATTGCTTTCTGAGTCACCGCGGACGTCAGAGCTGATGTTGTCAGGGACCGGGCAGCAGGAGGAGCCTGGGGACTCAGCAAGGCTCCCCCCCCCCCCCACAGGCATGGCTCCCACATGTGGCTCCCACACTCACCCGGCGTGGCCCGCCCACTCACCCAGCCGTGGCCCACCCCGCGTGGCCCAGCAGGCGGCGGCCGGGCGCTCTGTACCTTGATGGAGATGAGCCCGGCGATCAGGGGCAGGAACACCGTCTCCTCTCCGTCCCAGCTCTGCCTGCCGTTGACTTCGATTTTGCCTTTCAGCTTCCACCGCTGCCGGCCGTACTTCATGAAGATCTGGGAGACAGCAGCGGGCACGCGTCCTCACCCGCCTCCAGACCAAGCACCGCCTCCCCCTCCCCGTCCTCCCCCCACGCCTGGGCTCCATGACTCTGCTCCTCAAATGGCACCGACGCTGAGCAGGGAGGCCGAGGGAGGGGTCCTTGTCTGGAAGGCCCAGGGTGGAGGCGCTTTCTCAGTAAAGAGCGTCGCCCCTACCCGTCCACTCAGCCCTACCCGTCTGCTCACAGTCCTCCCTGTCTGCTCACAGCCCCACCTGTCCGCTCACAGCCCCTCCCATCTGCTCAACCCTACCCGTCTGCTCACAGCCCTACCCGTCCGCTCACAGTCCTCCCTGTCCGCTCACAGCCCTCCCGTCCACTCACAATCCTACCCGTCTGCTCACAATCCTACCCGTCTGCTCACAGCCCTACCCGTCCGCTCACAGCCCTTCCCGTCTGCTCAACCCTACCCGTCTGCTCACAGCCCTACCCGTCCGCTCACAGCCCTCCCGTCCGCTCACAATCCTACCCGGCTGCTCACAATCCTACCCGTCTGCTCACAGCCCTACCCGTCCGCTCACAGCCCTTCCCGTCTGCTCACAGCCCTACCCATCCGCTCACAGCCCTCCCGTCCGCTCACAATCCTACCCGGCTGCTCACAATCCTACCCGTCTGCTCACAGTCCCACTTCAATGGGACAGCCACGGACCGATTCCCAGGCCCAGCCCCTCACAGAGACGATGGGCAGCAGCTAAAATCTCAGCGGCCAGAGCAAGAAATAAGATGCCCCTTGCCCAGCAGGTGTGGCTCAGTGGTTGAGCGCTGACCCATGAACCAGAAGGTCAGGGTTCAATTCCCGGTCAGGGCACAGGCCCGGGTTGCGGGCTCCATCCCCAGCGGGGGGCGTGCAGGAGGCAGCCGATCCATGATGCTCTCATCACTGATGTTTCTCTCCCCCTCCCCCTCCCTTCCTCTCTGACATCAATACAAACATTTAAAAATAAGCTGCAGATCGGCCACTCTGCAGAGCATCATCTCCACTCCCAGGTCCCGCGTTGGCTCAATAAGCTCTCACAAACGTTTCTGCGCGCACGTTCCTGTGTCGACAGGAGGACGGTGTCTGCACACCCTCCCCAGAGCTCAGCGACGCAGTAACGACGACGGGACAGTAACAGGAACAGCTCAGCCAACGAGGCTTCCTGGGAAGCTCAGGGCGTCCAGGTTAAAGTTACAGAAGGGCTGTGTTCCTCTCCAAACGCTCCTGCTGGCTTCGTCCCCCCAGTAACGAGTGTAAAGAGGAACCAGAGATTTTAGGGAGCGGAGTCATGGAGACCGGGCCCCTCCCGCCCCACAGCACTCACCTCGTACTGGTCCCCGGGGCAGAGGCGCGCGAAGCCGGCCAGGCCTGTGAAGGGCAAGCAGTGGACGTGAGGCGCAGAGCACGTTTCCCGCTGCACGGCCCGCACGCCAGCCCGAGACACGCCCACGCCAAGGGGGGACTTTGGGGAACTCGTGTAGTGATACGTGGGGCCCCCTGTGGGGGGAGCTACTGGGGTGGCGTCTCTGTGTGACTCTAAATGTTCTGGTATATTGTCTTGGGCGGTGTGCTCAGTGGTTAGAGTGCTGGCCCATGTACCGAAGGGTCGTGGGTTCGATTCCCAGTCAAGGACACGTCCCTGGGTTGTGGGCTCCATCCCCAGTAGGGGGCGTGCAGGAGGCAGGGGATCCATGGTTCTCTCTCATCACTGATGTTTCTTTTCCTTTTTTAAAAAAATATGTTTTTATTGATTTCAGAGAGGAAGAGAGAGGGAGAAAGAAAGAGAAAAACATCAAAGAGAGAATCATAGATTGGCTGCCTCCTGCAAACCCCTACTGGGCATGTACCCTTGACCGGAATCGAACCTGGGACCCTTCATTCTGCAGGCCGATGCTCTATCCGCTGAGCCAAACCAGCCAGGGCTTATCATTGGCGCTTCTCTCTCTCTCCCTCTCCCTTCCTCTCCCTAAAAACAAACAAACAAACAAACAAACAAATAAATAAATTAAAAACAAATTTAAAAAATTATGAGACGGGGCACACCAATAGGCATCGCCAGGCTAAGGGAGACCTAACAGAGCACCCGCTGTGGCCATGACCCGCCAATAGGTGGCAGCAGGGGACTCCCAGGGAGAAGCAGGCATCACACACTCCCGTCCTTCCTGAGCGAGCCGCCAGTGCGGTGGCGCGTCCTGGGCTCTCACCCGCCAGACGGGCCCGCCGATCGCACTCAGAGGTGACTCTGGGGAGCCTGCCTCCTCCCAGGCCTGTGAATGGCACCCCTCCGGCCCCCCAGGCCTCCGGCGATCTGACCCCATGCGCTGGGCCAGCCGGTCACTATTGCGCCAACGGCACTGGCTCGTCCACCGTCCTCTCCGGAAGGCGTGGGACTCGGGGCCGAGGGCCGCCATCCAGAGAGAGGCCCACAGCCCAGTGCTTGGCCGACAGCAGGGAGTTCTCTCTTTGGGGTTATTTCCCACAGATTTTTAGAGAGAGTGGAAGGGAGGGAGGAGAGACAGAGAGAAACATCGATGTGAGGGACACACATCCACTGGCTGCCTCCTGCACGAGCCCGGCCGGGGACGGGGACCTGCCGCTGAGGTCCATGCCCTTGGCCAGAGTCGAACCCGGGACCCTGCAGTCCGCAGGCCAACGCCCTATCCACGGAGCCAGACTGGATCTTTACCACCGTCCTCTCCCCTCGGCGGGCCGCCTGTGCTGGGTGGGGGCAGGGGAGGGGTGGCCACAGGGCAGGGGTGGGTGTGGCGGGAGGAAGTGGCGGCCAGGTCCCCTGGTGATGAAATGTCCCCAGATCGTGTCGGTGTGGCTGGGGCGGCTCTGTTCCCAGAATGAACAACAGATAAGCGTTTCCGCGGGTGCCCCCAGGAAGCCCGCCAGCTGCGCTTCGGGGTGTGTGAGAGGAGGGAAGTGATGAGAAAGGAGAAGCGGCCCCAGGCCTGAGAGACCCCGAGAGAAGCTAGGGAGAGGGCACAGCAGGCACAGTGGGGGGGGGCAGGTGTGGGAGCCACGGAAAGGTCTCTGTCCCGGTCAGGAGCCCACGGCGGCCGGGGATGCTGCTGAGCAGGGTGGCGAGGTCCCCGGGGGGACGGGGGGAGGGGAGTCTGGCCCCGGAACCACCCTCTCCCGGGCCAGCAGCCCTGTAGCTGCAGACCCGGTGGACGGGCCCCCAGGCTGCCACCCGCTCCCAGGCCCCTCCCTGGAGCTGCCACGGGACTGAGGCTCTTTTCTGAGGTTGTGGATCTTCCCCGAGGACACTTTCCCACTGCCTTTTAGGGAGCGTGGGAGGCAGAGGGAGAGAGAGACAAACAGCGATGTGAGAGACACAGGAACCAGCTGCCTCCTGCATGGCCCCAACCAGGGCCCGGGCCGGGGAGAAGCCTGACACCAGGTACGTGCCTTTGTCTGGAATCGAAGCCAGAACCCTTCGGTGCACAGACCCACGCTCTGTCCACTGAGCCACCCGGGCCGGGGCCAGGGTTCGGTTCCGACGAGCAGGCGCGGAGGGCTGAGCGGGGGACGGGGTGGTGTGGTCACACGTACCTTTCATCCGGATGCAGAACTCGCCCAGCAGGCCCTCCAGCTCCACCTCGATGGCGCACATGTTCTGGGGGGACAGAGGTGGGCGGTCAGGGCTCGGCAGCTTCCTGTCGGCTCCGGCCCACGGCTCCGACCCGTCCCCACTGAGCCGCCGCCGCCGCCGCCGCCGCCTGGGAGGGATCTTCACCGAACGCTCCCCCAGGCCCCGCGAGCCTCTGCGTCCAGGGCGTTGCGAGCACAGAACACGTTAGATTACGTCCCAAACCGACGACCAGAACGCGGGCGTGCTTTTTTGTCTTTACAGAGCGGATGCTTTCCCGTGGGTTTTCAGAGAGAGTGGGAAGGAGAGAGAAACACCGACGGGAGGGAGACACATCGATGGGCAGCCTCCACGTGTGCCCCAGCCCCGGGCCGGGACCAAGCCTGTAACCCAGGGACGTGCCTGGAACGGAACCCGGGACCCTTCCGTCCCCGGGCTGACGCTCTCTCCACGGAGCCACCCCAGCCGGCGCTAAAGGCCGGGCATTCTATGAGAACCGGCCCGAAGGCTACAAAAGGGCCGTTTCCTGGGGGAACGTGGACGGAAGAGACAACGGGGCCAGATGAGGGACGCGAAGACACGAGGCTACTGGGTGACTCTCCAGCACGACTGACCTTCCTTAGTTGGGGTCACGGTAGGTATGTGCGTATGTGGGGTCATGCACGTTTGGCTCAGTGGATAGAGCATCGGCCTGAGGACTGAAAGGTCCCAGGTTCAAGGGCGTGTACCTTGGTTGCAGGCACATCCCCAGTAGAGGGTGTGCAGGAGGCAGCTGATCCATGTTTCTCTCTCATCCGTGTTCCTGACTCTCTATTCCTCTCCCTTCCTCTCTGTAAAAAAAAAAAAATCAATAAACTATATTTTTTTAAAAAAAATCTGTGTGAGCCTTGTCGGCGTGGCTCAGGGATTGAGCCTGGACCTATGAACCAGGAGGTCAGGGTTCTATTCCCAGGGGGGGCCTGCAGGAGGCAGCCCACCCATGATTCTCTCTCATCACGGATGTTTCTCTCTCCCTCCCTCTCCCTTCCTCTCTGAAACCAGTAAAAATATCTTCAAAAACAAAAACCAAACCCACAAAGTGGCCCTGCGGTCAGTCACCCAAGAGGTCCCCGCCGGAGGCCGAGGCAGGTGCCCGCCTGGGGAGTGTCCCTCAGACCCTCCCGGGCGATGACGTCGCCGGGAAACCTGACCGGGAGCGAGGCCTCCGGGGACGGAGAGCTCGGCCTTAATAATTCAGCCGTTCCGTCAGACGGGTATCCGGTGGCCCCGCGGCTCAGCCTCCGGCGTCACGTGCTCGGCCCAGGGGACCGGGGACCAGGGAGCGGCGCTCTGTCTGCTGCCCGCCCGCGGCGGCCGGCCGGGAGGGCTCGCTCCCCCGCCTGCGGGTGCTCCCACCACGGCCTGCTCCGCCCCGGGGGACCCTCGGGGTCCGCACGTAAAGGGAAAAACGCCGGACGGGCTCCGTGGTTGAGCATCGACCTCTGAACCAGGAGGTCAGGGTTCAAGTCCAATCATGGCACAGGCCCAGGTGTGGGCTGGATCCCCAGTGTGGGGCGTGCAGAAGGCAGCTGATCCGTGGTTCTCTCTCATCAGTGATGTTTCCCTCGCTCTACCCCTTTCCTTCCTCTCTGAAACCAATAAAAAAAAATTATATATATATTTTTAAAAAGGGAGACAAAGAGTGACTCTGTGTGAGGAGTGAGTGAGGCTGGGCAGGCGCCGTCCGTGCTCGGCGGGACCGCGGCGGCCGGCTGGGGGCACCCACCTCCGTGTACTCCTTGTGGCTCCGGTGCACCTCGGCCAGGCTCTCCCGCGCGGCCTTGCTGTGCGGGGACGAGGCGAAGGCCTGCTTCATCTTGCTGGCGCCGTCCTGCAGGCGCCTCTGGATGCAGTAAGCCTCGTAGAGCTCGTCCACCTGCCGGAAAAAGGGGAGGCCGGCGCTGAGTCTGGGGGCGCTGAAACCCGGGGGGGGGGGCGCTGAGCCCGGAGGCGCTAAGCTCTGAGGGCGCTGAGTCGGGGGGGCGCTGAGCCTGGGGGCGCTGAAACCCGGGGGCGCTGAGCCCGGGGGCAATGAGCCCGGGGGGGCTGAGCTCTGAGGGCGCTGAGCCCGGGGGCGCTGAGTCCGGGGGCGCTGAGACCCGGGGCGCTGAGCTCTAAGGGCGCTGAGACCTGGGGGCGCTGAGCTCTGAGGGCGCTGAGACCCGGGGGCACTGAGACCCGGGGCACTGAGCTCTGAGGGCACTGAACTCTGAGGGCGCTGAGCCCCGAGGGCGCTGAATCCCGGGGGCGCTGAGACCCGGGGCGCTGAGCTCTGGGGGCGCTGAGTCCGGGGGCGCTGAGTCCCGGGGCACTAAACTCTGAGGGCGCTGAGCTCTGAGGGCGCTGAGCTCTGAGGGGACTGAGTCCCAAGGGTGCTGAGCTCAGAGGGCGCTGAGACCCGGGGGCGCTGAGTCCCGTGGCGCTGAGCAGGGCGGGGACCCGCGGGGAGGAGCGCACCCTCTCAGAGGGAGGCCGTGACCCGGCCTTTGATACCAGGGTCCCCTCTCCCCGCCAAGACCGACTGTGCTCTGAGCCGCTTTCCCCAGTGCAGAGGGGGAAGGAACGGAGTACAGGTGGTCCAGGGGAGACAGGTGTGGTCCCCTGTACACGCCACAGGTGTGGTCCCCTGTACACTCCACAGGTGTGATCCCCTGTACATACCACAGGTGTGTCCCCTGTACATACCACAGGTGTGGGTTATCTGTACCTGCTACACGTGTGGGTTACATGTACACAATCAGATGTGGGCTACCTATACATGCCACAGGTGTGGTCCCCTGTACACACCACAGGTGTGGGTTACCTGTACACGCCACAGGTGTGGGTTACCTGTACACGCCACAGGTGTGGGGCAATGAAGGCTGGTGCCTCCTGTGCTCACAGGAAGGGGTGATACTAAGCTTGCTTCCGAGGTAAAGACTTTGTTGTTTTTTAAATAAATGTGAGTGTATATATATATATATTATTGATTTCAAAGAAGGGAGAGGGAGAGAGAGAGAAACATCCATGATGAGAGAGAGAGTCACGGATCGGCTGCCTCCTGCACGCCCCACACTGGCGATGGAGCCTGTGACCCAGGATTGTGCCCTGGCCGGGAATCGAACCCTGACCTCCTGGTTCCCAGGCTGACGCTCAGCCTGAGCCCCGAGGTGAAGACCTGCAGGCGCCACCGTCAGGTGGCTGTGAGAGGGGTCACACTGTGCTTGTGGGGAACGCGAGGCTCCTTCCTGTTCTCAGCTCCACACGCCCGGAGCTGCTGCCAGGGCCTCGTGGTGAGAGGCGCCTGCTCTCAGGCCAACGGCCACTTCGTGAAGGAGCCGCCGCTCGGGGAGCAGCCCGTCTCTCGCTCTGGGGGCCGGTGGGTGCGTCGTGATGGGGGGCCTGGCCCTGGGGCCTGGCTCTGTGAGTTGGAGCGTCGTCCGGTGCACCAAAAGTCTGTGGGCTCGATCCCCGGTCAGGGGACATGCCCAGGCTGTGGGTTCGATCCCTACATGGGGCGCCTACAGGAGGCAGCCGATAGGTGTTCCTCTCTCACATCCATGTTTCTCTCTCTCTCTCCTTTTCTCTTTGGAATCAATGGAAAACCCCCTCGGGTGTGGGTTAAAACAAAAAAGAAAGAGGGAGTCTAGGCCTGGAGGGGTGGCCCGTCGGTGCCGACATCCCTGGCCGGGGCTGGGGGTGGCCACACGGAGAGCTAAGCGGGGACCCCGGGGAGCTGGGCCAGTGCGATGCCAGGCCCGGGCGGGGTCTGAGATGCGGGTTCACCAGGGCAGGGCAGGGCCGGGAACCTGAACTTTCACACGCTCGGCGCCCAGCGTTCTGACGCGGGAGGTGTGCCATCCACCGGCAGGAACACGCGCAGGGCGCCTCCATCCTGGCCGCCGGCGTGTCCCCGGAGGTTCCGGAGACGCCCCTGGACCCTCGTCCCCACCGGCGTCTCCACCACCGTGGCCAGGCCTGCTCCTTTGCTTCCAGAGAGCAGCCTGTTCTCGCTTCGCCCCGGCCGGCCTCTCTGAGCCGGACGGTCCCCGCTCCGGGCTGGCGGAGGCTGCCTGCGTCTGAGCCACAGCGGAGGCGCAGCCAGCGTGCGGATTAGGGGCCTCGCCCCGTGACCGGGGCCTGCGGCAGCCTGCAGGAACCTGCAGGCGCTCTCCCGCCCGAGACCGAGGGGCCCACGGGGACGGACGGACCGACGGGGAAACCGCCTGCCTCGTCGGAGCCGCCTCCTGGCTGTTTTCAAACTGAACGGAGTAACCTGTCCGCGCCTGCCGGCCCCACCAGCGCCTTCCAGCCGCTCAGACCCGCCCGGTTGCGGGGTCCCGAGCGGGCGCTGCAGAGGAGGCGCAGCCACGTGGGAGCCATCTCAGGGCCGCGAAAGGGAGGGATTCTGGGGCCGGCCGGCCAGCGGGGCTCAGGGGCTGAGCGCTGACCTAGGAACCAGGAGGTCAGGGTTTGATTCCCGGTCAGGCACAGGCCCGGGTTTCGGGCTGCGTCCCCAGTAGGGGGCAGACAGGAGGCAGCCGATCCATGATTCTCCCTCGTCATGGATGTGTGTCTCTCTCTCTCTCTCCTTTCTTCTCTGAAATCAATAATAATGATATGATGATAATAATCAAGAAACCCTCCCTGAACTACCTGCCAAGCTCAGGCCAAAGGGGGGCTGACCCGGGACCGAAAACCAGGCCAAGGCGCGGGAGGGGAGGGTGGCAGTTACCTTGCTGATGTGAAACTCCAGGCGCCGAACGTACCGCTCAATGGTTTTGATTTGCTGGAAGGAAAGGGAGCCGCGAGAGAGGACGGCCGTCACCACGCAGACGGTCCGGCCTGCGACCGGCCGCCGCTCTCCTCTCGCTCGCCCTGCCCCCTCCCGTCCCTGCGGCTACTCAGCCCCAGCCGGAACCGGGGGGCCCTTCCGCCCGCGCTGGGAAGGGGCTGCCGGCCACGGGGTGGGGCGATTCGCACCCGGGAGGCCATCAGTGGCTCCCTGGGTCTCCGTGGGCACGGCAGCACCTGAGTCCCCCCCACAGCGGGACCCGTGCTCTCAGCTCCGAGAGGAACGCCCTTCGCTGCACACTGACTCTGAACGGGAGCTGCGTCGTCCCATCGCGACGCCGCGCGTGTCAGAGGGGGGGCCGGCGGGGGCGGGGCGGGGCGCCCTCTCGTCCCCGACGGCTGTCCCTATTGCACCCGCTGCCTCCCCGCCTCCCCGTGTCCGGAGCAGACTGCACCGCACACCGGCCGTGCGAACTGAAACGCCTGCGTTGGAAATGGCTTCAGGGCGTGACGCCACCGGGCCGGAAAACCCGTTCTCGGGGACAGGGGACCGTGCACAGCCTCCCCGGAATCGCGGGCTTTCTGTGGAGCGTGAACTCAGTGCATTTTCCAGTCCAGGCGTCTGGTCTGGTGACCGGGGGCAGCTGGGATTTGAGAAGATGGGCAGGGCCTCTCCATGCCCAGGACGTCCTAAACGTCTCGGCGCCCGGCGCCGGCCGCCAGGGGCGTTTCCTGGGTCTGGAGGTGGCGGTCCTGACGCCTCACACTCAGGTAAAGGCACGCGTTTTTCTGGGCTTGGAACCGTCTCCGGCTCCCTAGGCTCCCTGTCCCTCGGAGGGGACCCCAGGCTTATGCCCGCCACCCCCGCTCCTCCATCACAGAGCGGTCACTCACCTTGTCCAGGTCGTACAGCACACCCTGAAATAAAAAATAAAAACCATTAAAAGGTGTCTTCTGCAAAAACCACCACCGACGTCAGCAGAGGGATTCGGGCTGCGTGCCCGCACGGCCGCGAAACAAGGACCAGCCACTGGGTTTTCTGGCATTTGCTTAAAAGAGTAAAAATCTGGGTTATTTTAAGTGCCAGTGAGAGTGCTGTTTCGTTTTTGTTAACCCTCACCCGAGGGTATTTTTCTATGGATTGTTTCTAGAGAGAGTGGAACGGAGGGGGCGAGACACAGATAGAGAGAGAGAGAGAGAGAGAGAGCGAGAGCGAGAGCGAGAGCGAGAGCGAGAGAGAGAGAGAGAGAGAGAGAGAGAGAAAGATTCTTGATTGCCTCCCACACATGTCCCGACCCAAACCTGCAACCGAGGTACACGCCCTTAACCAGAATCGAACCCCTGGCCCTTCAGTCTGCAGGCTGACACTCTAACCACTGAGCCAGACCGGCCAGGGTGGGTCGGCTTTTCTGGAAGGTTCTTCTTTGTATCGATCTCCATCCAGTAGGAGAAGACACTTAGCCACCCCCGCCCCCCAAAAAACAAAAACACCCCACAAAAAACAAACCTGCAAAAACCCACACCAGCAAACCAACCATCACCCCACGGAGTCAGCCCGGGCGCGACACCCACCAGGCGGGAGTTCCTCTTCATGTCCTTCAGCTGCCCCGTCAGCTTGTCCAGCTCCGTCTGGTGGACCTCCAGGTACTCGCTGCGAACACAGGAGGAGGCGACTGTGAACGCGGCGGCCGCTGGGGACGGACAGGCCCGGGGTGCCGGCTCCCTCCGAGGGGGGCCTGGGCCTCACTGGACGGGACTGGGCTGCGGGCCTCCATCTGAGGGGGGGCCTGGGCCTCACTGGACGGGACCCGGGTGCTGGGCTCCCTCCGAGGGGGGCCTGGGCCTCACTGGACGGGACTGGGTGCTGGGCTCCCTCAGAGGGGGGGCCTGAGCCTCACTGGATGGGACCCAGGTGCTGGCCTCCCTCTGAGGGGGGGCCTGGGCCTCACTGGACGGGACTGGGCTGCGGGCCTCCCTCCGAGGGGAGGGCCTGAGCCTGGCCCCGGGGCAGTGCGTGGGAATGAGGGGCTGCAGCTCCCAGTCTCTCCACAGGCTTAAGCTCTGGTGCTGCCTCCGGACGGTCCAGGTGGCCAAAAGGAGACCCCCAGGACGCTGAGCGCCGAACAGAAAAGCCGGCGTGGAGGGGAGTGGTGGTGGGGGGACAGGGAGGATGGCGAGTGGGGTTGGCTGGGTCTGGGCCCTCAGAGCTCTGTCTGGCTCCACACAGCGTGCCTGGGGTGGGGGTCACGAAGCCAGGACTCCACGGGGTCAGTTACACACATGGCTCCTTCCCCTTCTCACTGTCTGGGCATCACCCCGAACCCCAACAAACGTCCCATCTTTGGGGTTGATCTAAGGCTTCCTTGGTGATGGTGCAAGAATAAAACATCTATGCCCGCCTGGCATGGCTCAGGGGTTGAGCATTGACCTAGGAACCTGGAGGTCAGGGTTCGATCCCGGTCAGGGCACAGGCCCGGGGTGCAGGCTCCATCCCCAGTGTGGGGCGTGCAGGAGGCAGCCGATCCATGATTCTCTCTCATCACTGATGTTTCTCTCTCTCCCTGTCTCCCTTCCTCTCGGCAGTCAGTAAAAATGTGTTATTTTTTTTTAAAAGAAAGAATAAAACATCTACTCCAGAAACGGACATTTTGAGATGACCTCGCAAGCCTCGTTGTTCCCGTGGCCCCGCCCCAGTGTCGGGAACAGAAAGGGGCCCCGCCGAGGGGGGCGCTCTTACTCGAGCCCGCCCTTCAGCGCCCGGTACACCTCCTCCACGCGGGCGGGCTGCGGCTCCTTGGGGGGGCTGCTGTTCTTGTGCCCCAGGTTGTGCATCTTCTTCAGCTTGGCCTGGGGCTTCTTGAGCGCGGAAGCATTCTCGATGAAGGAGTTACACCTGCGAGAGGGGGAGAGCAGGAATGGCGTCTCGGGGGCGACCGGAAGGATCCGCGGGAGGAATGCCTCCCCTCGTCGTCTCCTGTTTGTGTCCGTGTCTTTGGGGGAAGGCACAGCCCGGGCGGAAGGACGCCGCGGGGGCAGCCGACGCTGTGTTTCTCGGCGTTCGCGTAAGCGCTGAGGTCTGGGAGCGTCCTGGGCAGTGGCTTCCTCCAGTCAGGGGACACACCCTCCGAGGGAAGGCGTTCCCCTGTAACCGGGACCCCACAGGGAACCAAGGCCCCACGCCCCCCAGTGGAAATAAGAATCAGGCAGAAGGACATACACAGACTGAAAAACAAACAAACGTGTGCATTAGCAACAGAAGGCATGAGCATCTCCTAAGTTAGACTAGGGTGTGAGTGCCTGCCTTTGTGATAAAGCGCCGTAAGCAGGACACACGGCTGACCCTGCGTCGTGTGAAGGCACGGCACACGGGGCTGGGCTGACGGGGTTTTCCTAAGCTCTGTTTCCCCGGAGGACGTTCGGCTTGGGTTTAACCTGAAGCCCGGTGTCTCTGTGAGTGGCAGGGAGGCAGCCAGGATCCAGCCATGCCACGCCTGGGTGTTTTTTCCAAAGGAAACAAAAGCACTAGCTCACGGTGATTCACACGCCCCCCGGATCGCTGCAGTGTCACGGACAGGGTCCGCGGGGGAGTGAGAGAAGGGAGACGCTGCGATGGGCCTGCATACGTACGATGGGGTCTGACTCACCCAGAGAAAAGGTGGCATCATGCCCGTTGGGACATACTGATGGGCCCAGAGAATGTCATGCGGAGGGAGAGAAGTCAGACGGGGAAAGACAAATGCCGTATGATGTAACTTCCAGGTGTAATGTAAACATACACACACACACACCCAGTCGGTCACCAGAGGTGGCGGTGGGTGGTGAGCTAAAGAGGTGAAGGGGGTCAAAAGGTAAAAAAGGAAAGAAGAAGAAAAAAAAAAGGTAGCAAACCAAACATATAAGAAAAGGACAACATAGGATGTTGCAATGGATAAGTGACCAGCCTTTCCTGTTTTGTACAAAAACATGCAAATGTCCACCCGCCAACAGGCACAGGTGTGACCGAGGTATTCCCCAAAGGGAACAAGAAAGGGAAAAACCCTGAGCGGACCTCTGACCTCACGGGGGGGACGTGGAACACCGGAGGCGGTTTTTACAAAGTGCCCCGTGATGACGGAGGCGTGCGGACGGCGGATCTGCGTAGCTCAGAGGGGACACACGGCTCAAACACGGGAAGCTCTTGGGTGATGTTTATCAAAAGACCTAAAAATGGGGGGCGGGAAGTAGGGAGAGCTACCCCCGTAGCTCGTAGCTTTTCCTGTATCTCCAGCCACCTCCTTTGCAGGAGAAAATCTGAATGACGAAAAGAAACGTCACAGTCCGGCTGGTGTGGCTCACTGGTTGAGCATCGACCTATGAGCCAGGAGGTGACGGTTCGATTCCCAATCAGGGCACAGGCCCGGGCTGCGGGTTTGATCCCCAGTAGGGGTGCGTGAAGGAGGTAGCAGATCCGTGATTTTCACCTTTGATATTTCTCTCTCTCTCTCTTTCTCTCTCTCTCTCTCTTTTTCTCTTCCTCCCTCCTTTCCTCTCTGAAATCAGTTAACAAATACATATATTTTTTTTAACAAGAAAAGAATTAACAGTGCTCCATTGGGGTGGCTGACATATTTTCCAAGGCAGAAATGAAAGTCAGAAGTGTGTCCATGTGCATGTGTGTGTGTGTGTGTTTACACGTGTGCGTGTATGTTTGCATGTGCGTGTGCATGCTCGCTTGCACACACGCTCTGCACAGCGCCAGAGCTCGCTGCTCCTCAGCCGCACCCGGGGAGCCCGGACTTGCCTGGACCGCCGCTCCTGCAGGCCGCTGAACCCCGCGAAGGACTGGCTCCGGATGATGCCATTGGGGCCCCCTGGCGAGAAGGACTGCGTCCCCACCAGCATGATCTCGGGGAGTCTGGCCGGCAGCCCTGGAAGAGGAGAGTGGGCCGTCAGGGCAGGTTCAGACAGACAGCCCTACGCGCGTCAGCCGCCAGGCAGGTGCACGGGGGCAGGTGAGTCAGGAGCCTGCGGGCTGGACCCGCCGCCCAGGCCTCCCTGAGCGGAGGGGGCTCTCAGGGGACGCGGAGGCCGGCCTCGGGGACAGGGACAGCCCAGAAACAAAGGCCGCACCGTCATCGGCACCCGGTCTCCGGGGACTTGTTTTTTAAACAAGCTTCCACCACGCCTTCTGAGCGACCTCCCTCTGGCTCCTTCCTCCCCGACAGTGACTTCTCACTCCCCCGGAGAGAAAGCCAGGGGCTTTCTCTTGTTTTTTCATATTACGTACATTTTTGGCTCTTATCCTTTTAGTCATTTTTTTAAAAATTGAGTTATGCCCAGCTGGTGTGGCTCAGTGGTTGAGCATCGACCTATGAACCAGGAGGTCATGGTTCGGTTTGATTCCCAGTGAGGGCACAGGCCCGGGTTGCGGGTTCCATCCCGTGTGGGGCGTGCAGGAGGCAGCCGGTCCGTGATTCTCTCTCATCACGGATGTTTTTCTCTCTCCCCCTCTCCCTTCCTCTCTGGGATCAATAAAATGTGTGTGTGTTTTTTTAATTGAGTTATTTACATCCAGTCTGTCAGTTGTGTAAGCACAAGCAGTCAGTCCCATCACCCCGAACATCCCCATACCCGCATGGAGGGACTCCCGGCCCAGCCAGCCATGGATGCTTTTAAAGCTTATTTTTCAAAATAAATGTTAAAGTACACACACACACACACACACACACACACCCCACACACACACCCCACACACACCCCACAACCCACAAACACGTCGTGATGTTTACTCCTTTCAACAATAGCAGCAAAAGCACCGGAGGCCACGCCCGAGCTCAGGCTGTCCGGCCTCGCTTTCAAACCCCGTGTTCGCAGGCTGCACCTTCAGAGAGGAGCGAGCTACACTCGGCTCTCTTCCTCCCGGAGGGTCCTTGTGGGTGTTTTTTTTTTTTTTTTTTTTTTAATCTTTTTATTGATATTTAGAGCGAGAGGAAGGGGGAGGGGGAGAGAGAAACATCAATGATGAGACAGAATCACTGATCGGCTGCCTCCTGCACGCCCCCCACTGGGGATGGAGCCCACAGCCCGGGCCTGTGTTCCTACAGGGAACGAACGAGCTCCCTCTAGGTTCGTGGGTCGATGCTCAACCACTGAGCCACACTGGCCAGGCCTCCGCTGAAGTGTATTCGGAGGATAAGCTCCAGCCGCTGTGGTGACAGGAGCGCCCCCCAAAGAAAGCCGGACAGTGGAGGTGGCAATGAGAACCCCAGAGAAGAGAGAAGAAAGGGGAGAGGAAGCCGCAGCCAGAGGTGCACCCGCTCATACCCAGGCACCTGCTCAGTCCCCTGCCCCCTGCTCAGTGCCCCGCACCCCGCTCCATCCCCCACACCCCGCTCCGTCCCCCGCACCCCGCTCAGTCCCCTGCACCCCGCTCAGTCCTCTGCACCCCGCTCAGTGCTCTGCACCCCGCTCAGTGCCCTGCACCCTGCTCAGTCCCCTGCCCGCCGCTCAGTGCCCCGCACCCCACTCCATCCCCCACACCCCGCTCCGTCCCCTGCACCCTGCTCAGTCCCCTGCACCCTGCTCAGTCCCGGGCACCCTGCTCAGTGCCCTGCACCCCTGTCCCGTGCACCTGCTCAGCCACTTGCTCCCTGGGGTCCAGACTCACCGGTGCGGACCCGGCCCCCTGGCCACGCACAGCCGCCCAGGCCGGGCCCCAGACAGCGCCCTGGGGGTGCCCAGCAGGGACCCGCCTATCGCCCCGCCCCGCCCCAGGGAAGCGCGGGGACCCAGGGGGACAGGAGGAGAGGGGACACCGCTACTGGGATGTGCACCGGCGGAGGCCGCCCGCACAGGGAGGGGGTCCCCAGAGGCGGGACGCCAGCCCCTCCTCAGGGAAGAGGGCCCGGGTCCTGGCTTTCCTGCAGGTCCAGGCGCTGACTCACCCGTGGGGCGCTCACCAGCACTTTGATCCGGGCTGGATGTGCGGGCACCCATTCCTGGGGTGGGGGGGCTTCTGCTTGGGACATTCTCAGGAATGTTCCCTCCCACCCCCACCCCAGAATCTGTGCTTTTAAAAAAATAATATATATTTTTATTTACTTCAGAGAGGGAGAGGGAGAGAGAATCATGGATTCGCTGCCTCCTGCACACCCCTCACTCTCCCTTCCTAACCATGCGCCCCCCCCCCCGCCCGCCGCACCCCCCCCCCCCCACACACACATCTGGTCCAGGAGCAGGAGTACAATTCCGTCTGGAAGAGGCCCACAGGCCAGATGTAAATAGCCTGCGAGGGGCAATGAGTATTTGGGGCGAATCCTAAAAATAGGAGTCTGCTTATTACACGGCGGCAAAGTGCCTATTACAGACAGGCGACTAATCTGAGAGGGGGGGGGGGGCGGAGAAACATCCAGGATAAGAGAGAATATGGATCAGCTGCGTCCTGCACATCCCCTCCTCGGGATGGAGCACACAACCCAGGCCTGAGCCCTTAACCGGAATCGAACCTGGGACCCCTCCTGTTGAACCAACAGGACAAAGATTGATGGATGTTTCTCTTTCCCTTCCTCTGTATATTTTTATTGATTTCAGATTGGAACGGAGAGGGAGAGAGAAACATCAAAGGTGAGAGAGAATCATTGAGTGGCTGCCTCCTGCATGCTCCCTAATGGGGATCAAGCCCACACCCAGGGCCTGTGCCCTTGACCGGAATCGAACCCAAGACCCCTCAGTCCCCAGGCCAACGCTCTATCCACTGAGCCAAACCAGATAGGGCAAAAACACTGTGCCTGGCACGGCGCCCGCTGACTGCATGGCGGCAGGTAGGACCCGGCATCGGACTGTACATACAGCCTGTGGGGTAGCTCACCGCAGAGGAAGGTGAGGACACTATTGAAAGCTTTTCCGCCTCAGCCTCCGGAATCCAGCGAACACCTATTTCCTACGGCGGTTACCTGGTTCCTGGCCTCTGAACCAGCAGGAGAATACAGCTCAGCCCGGCCGCCTGCGTCGACCTATGACCCAGGAGGTCAGGGTTCGATTCCCGGTCAGGGCACATGCCAGGGTGGCGGGCTCGGTCCCCAGTGGGGGGCGTGCAGGAGGCAGCTGATGAATGATTCTCATCACTGAGGTTTCTCTCTCTGAAATCAATAAAAAAATTTTTTTTACAAAAAGAAAATACAGCCCTGATCGGTTTGGCTCAGTGGACAGAGCATCTGCCTGCGAACTGAAGGGTCCCGGGTTCGATTTCCGTCAAGGGCATGGACCTGGGTTGCGGCCACATCCCCAGCAGGGGGTGTGCAGGATGCGGCTGATCGATGTTTCTAACTCTCTATCTCTCTCCCTTCCTCTCTATAAAAAAATCAATAAAATAAAATAGAAATAAAACACAGCTAGCACACAGACCCGATTGCGTGTGGGAGGAGCCGGGAAGCTCTGGCCCCAGGGAGGGAACAAGCAGGCTGTCCTTTCCCACTTGAGCTGCATTCGTCATTTCATTCCTGTTGTTATGACAACACTTTAAAAAGCAGCTCTTGAAGCGCTCAGCATTCCGGCATCTTATTATAGACCAGCACACAATACCGCACGGAGGGTGTGAGGCGCAGGCTGGCGGGGCCATGCTCAGGGAGGGACCGGCCGCCTCGGCCCCAGCCTGACTTTTTCTTTTCTTTCTTTGCTTTTTCTTTTCTTTCCTAATATATTTTATTGATTTGAGAAAAGAAAGTGAGAGGGAGAGTGATAAAAACATCAATGACAAGAGAGAAGCATTGATCGACTGCCTCCTGCAACCTGGGCCTGTGCCCTTGACTAGAATTGGATTTGGGACCTTTCAGTCCGCAGGCCGACGCTCTGTCCACTGAGCCACACCGGCCAGGGCTGAGCAGGCATTTATTTTTTTATTTCATTGATTTTTTACAGAGAGGAAGAGAGAGGGATAGAGAGCTAGAAACATCCATGAGAGAGAATCATGGACCAGCTGCCTCCTGCACACCCCCCACTGGGGATGTGCCCGCAACCAAGGTACATGCCCTTGACCGGAATCGAACCTGGGAACTTTCAGTCTACAGACTGACCTTCTATCCACCGAGCCAAACAGGTTTCAAATTCTTTTCTTTTTTTTCTTTTAAAAAAAAAATATATTTTATTGATTTTGTACAGAGAGGAAGGGAGAGAGATACAGAGTTAGAAACATCGATGAGAGAGAGAGTCATCGATCAGCTGCCTCTTGCACACCCCCTACCGGGGATATGCCTGCAACCAAGGTACATGCTCTTGACCGGAATCGAACCCGGGACCTTTCAGTCCCCAGGCCGACGCTCTATCCATTGAGCCACACCGGTTTCGGCTTCTTTTCTTTTTTAATATATCTTTGTTGATGTCAGAGAGGAAGGGAGAGGGAGGGAGAGAGAGAAACATCCATGACGAGAGGGAAGCATGGATCGGCTGCCTCCTGCACGGCCCCTACTACTAGGGATGAAGCCTGCAACCTGGGCCTGTGCCTTTGACCGGAATCGAACCTGGGACCCTTCAGTCCGCAGGCCGACGCTCTCTCCACTGAGACAAACCAGTTTCGGCTGAGCAGACATTTGTAAGAGCTGGTTTTCCATGGCGGGGTCAGGTAGCCATTCGGTGAGCACCTGCCGACCACCAGCTGCTGGAACGCCCGGCTGCTGGGGGGCTGTCACTCACGCTGCGTGTTCTCAGACGGCACCGCTGACCGGGGGCTGACCACGCGCAGAGCGCGGACCGCAGGCGCGGCGTGCGAGCAAACGGGACGCGCAGAATCCGGAATGTGAACTAGGCCACGGCTTCCGAGAACGACAGGAATGAGAACGACAGGAACGAGAACGACAGGAACTCAGGCGTTGTGTTCCGAGGAGGGAGGGGATTGTTTTTCGGCACCAAAAATACTGCACGGCCCCCTCCAGCTGCTCCGCCGGGGGTATGCGGGCGAGGAGACGGGGCGGCGGCGTGGACAGGTGGCTGGACGCAGCTGGTCACTGCGCCCCCCCCTTCGGCCGCCCCCTGGGCGACACCGTGCACAACTACTATTCGCAGGGAGAAGGGGCAGGCCCTGAACCCCAGTTTCGCGAGCATGTGCCATCGTCAGCGAGAGCACGCTTCAGGTGACCCCTGGATACGCCACCTGTCCCCCGAGGCACCGTCACCCCCTCCCAGCTCTAACGAACGGGAGCCTGAAGGTCCACAGTCTCAGAGGTCGTCACAGTGTCTTTGTAAAAAGCAGCAGCCTGGCCAGTGTTGCCCAGTGGTTAGGTGTGGACCTGTGAACCAGGAGGTCACAGTTTGATTCCCTGTCAGGGCACGTGCTCAGAGTGCGGGCTCCATCCTCAGTAGGGGGCGTGCAGGAGGAAGCCGGTCTAGGGTGTTCCTCTCTCATCGATGCTTCTCTCTCTACCCCTCTCTCGTACCCTCTCTCAAAAGATCAAGGAAAACATTTTTTTTAACAACCGCAATGGCTTCCGATGTGCCCAGAGGGCCTGGTCTCTGGACCCCCGTCACATGATTCAGGGAGACCAGGCCTTTCCACTGAACGTAGGGCCTATGTGCAGGCCTGGCTGGGTGGATATGTTAGCCCCGTGGTCGGCAAATCGCGACCACGAGAGCCATAGGTGGCTCTTTGGCCCCTTGAGTGTGGCTCTTCCACAAAATACCACGGCCCGGGCGAGTCTATTTTAAAGAAGTGGCGTTAGCCGAAACCAGTTTGGCTCAGTGGGTAGAGCGTCGGTCTGCGGACTGAAGGGTCCCAGGTTCGATTCCGGTCAAGGGCATGTACCTTGGTTGCGGGCACATCCCCGGTAAGGGGTGTGCAAGAGGCAGCTGGTCGATGTTTCTCTCTCATCGATGTTTCTAGCTCTCTATCTCTCTCCCTTCCTCTCTGTAAAAAATCAATAAAATATATTAAAAATAAATAAAGAAGTGGCGTTAGAAGTGTAAGTTTAAAAAATGTGGCTCTCCAAAGAAATGTCAGTCACTGTGCTGTTGATGTTTGGCTCTGTTGGCTAATGAGTTTGCCGACCACTGGGTCAGACCGTGACGAAGAGAGACCAGCTCTTCCACGGAAAACCACACGCGCCCGCACCCCCACCCTCCAGCTCCGGGGGAGCAGGGAGCCGGGAGCGGGGAGTGGTGCCCGTGGCCTCTCCTGGCCGTGGCTGCTTTCGTCCCTCAGTGGGGACGGAGCCAAAAAAAAAAGGCATCTGGAAAATATCTTAATGTGAAAAACCCACGTTGAGGATCTAAAAAAAACCCCAACCCAAAGGCAGCCCTTAAAAAGAAAGCACCACATGCCACTTCCACCCGCGCTGGGCCAAAGGCCACTGTGACCCAGTCCCGGCGGCTGTGAGGGGAGGTCCTGGGAGCCGGGGGAGCCGGGGGAGCCGGGGGAGCAGGCCTGACTCCCACGTCATCGTGGGAGGTTTCCACGCGCCAAGCGCAGGCGCCAGGGAGCGCTGAGAGGAAACGCCAGACTCCGGCTCTGGGGGCCGTGGCCTCCAACCGGGGGGAGGGAGTGACAGGCAGGATGGGAGGGGGTGACGGGCGGGTGGGGACAAACCTCACTCTGCTCCCCAGGATGGCATGGGTTTTGCTGGAGGCCACTCGATTGACACGCTGGGCGGAGAGCAGGTGGGGTGAGGACACCTCCGTGCCAGCCTCTCGCAGCCTCACACGTGAACTTGGACAAACCTCACATGTGACCTTGGACAAACCCCACACCTGACCTTGGACAAACCCCACACCTGACCTTAGACAAACCCCACACCTGACCTTGGACAAACCTCACACATGACCTTAGACAAATCTCACACATGACCTTAGACAAACCCCACACGTGACCTTGGAAAAACCTCACATGACCTTGGATAGACAGTTGACGTTTCGCGTGGGCCCTCCCCACCGGAGCGGCCTGGTACCAGGGGAAGAGGGTAGCCTGCTGGCAAACCGGAGCCGCCAGCCCTGGGAAGACCCCGTCCTTGCACACCCACAGGCCTTTGCCATGCTCCAGCCCATATTACCTGTGCCTGCCCACTGGCACACCCTTTTGCCTACGTCCCCTGTAATCTGTGTCCTTTTACCCAGTGTGAGCAGCTGACTTGGGGGGGGAGGGGGGGCAGATTGCTGAGGGTGACCCACGATTGACGGTTCCAGGAAGCTGTCCCTGAGGATGGCTCCTCCTCGTGGGAGGCACGCCGTGCCCTTTGCGTCCATCTGTGTTGCTTTTGTGTTTGCAAAGGGCCCTCCCCTCCCGGCCCGGCCCCCGCCCCACGCCGTCCTCCTGGGGGCAAGGACGACGGAGGAGGCGCCGGAGAAGGGCGCCATTGTTCCTCGGCGGCTCCGGGCACGGTGCAGGAGGAAGAGTCACCTCCGGCCCATAGGTGAGCTGTGGTGCCAACCCCCAGGGACGCGTGGCACAGAGGGCAGGCGCTCGGCGACGGCCTCGCCAGGCCTGTCTCACTGCCTCCTCCGCCGCCGTCACTGACAGCCCGAGGTCATCAGGCCCCCGCAGACCTTCCTCGCTGCCCCCGGCTCGCCCTCCTTCGTCGATGGGAAGCGAGGCCACAGGCTGTGCCCCGTGAACGCCCAGCCCCACGGACACAGCGAAGGACAGCCCAGGACCCCGTGCCCACAGGGGGCGCCGATCCTCCTGGTCTTCGGTCAGGACAGCCTCGCTCAGGCCCCCGGGCGAAACGAAATCGCCGGCCACCCACTCAGCCTCTCCCCTGCCTCCGACGCCCTCGAGCCCCACTGCTCGGTGGCTGCTGTCCAATGCATCCCTGAAACAGGAGCACTTCTGGTGAACTGGGTGCCATCAATAATTACGCTGCAGCCGGCTGGCGTGGCTCAGGGGTCGAGCATCGACCTATGAACCAGGAGGTCAGGGTTCAATTCCCGGTCAGGGCACAGGCCCTGGTTGTGGGCTCCATCCCCAGTGTGGGGCGTGCAGGAGGCAGCCTGTCCATGATCCTCTCTCCTCATTGATGTCTGTCTGTCTCTCTCTCTCTCTCTCTCTCTCTCCCCCCCCCCTTCCTCTCTGAAATCGATAAAAGCACATTAAAAAGTAACGCTCAGATGAAGAGCAGTGGTGTCCACACTGGGCCGTGGGCCGCCCGGAGAGCCTGAGGAAACCGGGGATGAAAACATCTATTCTTAGGGCCGGTTTCCAGCCAACTCGGGATGAGCGCACTCTGACCCAAAAGCCGTGGCCGCAGAACCGAGCGGAAGGACATGGGCCGTGTGACGCGAATTCATTCATGGCACACATGGGCCCGGCTGGCGCTCTCCCAAGCCCGCGGGCCTGTGGGGAGGCTATCACGTCCAGGGGAATGCGTGAGGGCGGCGTGAGCATGCGGGTTTGACGGTGGAGAGGAATGAGCAGGAGCAGCCGCGTCCGGCTCCCCGCGGCACAGCCACGGCGAGGTGCTGGCTCTCCTGACAGCTGCGCGGGCCCGCCCTCGCAGCCTTTGGGGGCCCGGTGACGTGACAACGTGACGAGCTGCCGGCCTGTCAGTCCCTCCTCCCCCAGCCCCAGCCCCAGCCCCCAATCCCCTTGCCTCCTTGTCTGCGTTCAGCAGTATTCTTTTCCGGTCCACTGGCCACAAACACAAGCTGTCTATCTCCTCCCTCCCGCCCGAGGCGTTCTGCTCCTCGGATGCACGTAACCTTGGGGAGGGATCTGTCCGGGGCAGCCCCCCCCCCCGCCCCCACCCCTCTCCCGGGCCAGGGAAGCCCCGGTGGAGTCAGGTCTGGCCCGGCCGGCCTGGCTCCGCAGTTGAGCGTCAACCTATATGAGCCAGGAGGTCAGGGTTCGATTCCCGGGCAGGGCACAGGCCCGGGTGGTGGGCTCCATCCCTGCTGCGGGGAGTGCAGGAGGCAGCCGGTCCATGATCCTCTCCCATTACTGATGTTTCTCTCTCCCCCTCTCCCTTCCTCTCTGACATCAACAAAGGGTATTTTTTTTTTAAAAGAAAGGCAGGCCTGCCGTTGCCCCGGGCGCCCACGGTGAGCACCACCCGCTCCCTCCCACCACCGCGTCCTGCGAGAAGAGCAGGAAAGTGCTTTTGAGACGTCTCGCTGCTTTTCAGAAGGAAAATCAGACAGGTTTCACCCCCGCCCCTCTCAGCAAATGCCCACACACACCGGGAACGCAGTGACAGCACAATGAAACACGGGCTTATAAACTCTTCACCCCGGGGGGCCGTTAGCTGCCGATCGGAGCGTTTAACTCGCGTTCGGCGTGTGCGTCACCCTCCACAGCTACCTTTGTCTCCTGTCACCCACGGGGGAGCCAGAACCCAGGAATTAAACCAAAGCACCAACAGGCGGCTGGTTCCGTGCAGGAGTGGGCATTGGCTAACATTGAGGGGGGGGGGACATGACCTCACATTTAGGGCCGTCATGGGGGATTTGTGGGGGGAGGGAGGGAGGTTGATGGACTTCACGGCTCCAAAGAGGAATTCTGGTGTGAGTTTAGGTACATAAAGGCTGCCTCCTTGCCCGGCTGGCGTGACTCAGGGATTGAGCGTTGACCTAGGAGCCAGGAGGTCTCGGTCCATCCCCGGTCAGGGCACAGGCCCGGGTGGCGGGCTCCATCCCCGGTGTGGGGCGAGCAGGAGGCAGCCGGTCCGTGATCCTCTCCCATCCCGGCTGTTTCTCCCTCCCCCTTCCCCTCTGAAATAAATGTTCAAAAGGCCATCCTCTCCCGGCCTCCTGGGCTCTCGGTCACCCTGGAAGGGGAGGGACTTTTCGGCTGGAAATCACTGTACTTCCACCGACGACGGGAGGAGGAGAGCATTTCTGCAGTTCGTGTCTGAGGACTCAGAGTCTGAGCCAGACCCTGTGCGTGCCCCCTGCCCCCGCCCCCCCACGAGGCGCCCCAGTGCTGTTTCTCCGTGTTTGTGCTGAAGATAAAACGTACAAAGCCTCACGCTGGACTGTCAGAGGCGAGACCGGGGCTTTTGAAAACGAGAAATGCAGCACGGCTTCCCTGCACAGCCTCGGCGTTTCGGTTCTCAGAGGCTGGGGAGCAGCCGCCTTCCGGACAGACGGACCCAGGGCCTGCCTGGGGACAGCCATGACTTGGCAGGATCTGAAGGGAAGGGGCTGCCTGGGGAGGCTGACCCCAGGGCTGGGCCGGAGGAAGTGGGGGAGGGGGGAGGCGTTTCCTCTGGCAGCTGTTACCCCGGGGGACACACCCCTGCAACTTATTCCTGCAGAAGCCCCTACCCCCCTCTCCCAGCTCTTGGCTGCTGACCAGCTAACCCCAGAGCGGCCTCCCGCTGCCAGTCCATCAGGGTCCCGGCCCACACCCCTGCCTGTGACAGACCCAATGGGATGGAGACGCAATGGGGTGGGGGTGGGTGTTCGCCGGCGTGAACTCAGAGGCTGGTCCAACAGGCTGGAGGGGAGCTCAGGGAGCAGGAATACTCCCTGGGGTGGGGGCAGGAGGGGAGAGAGAGAGTCAGAGAGAGGGAAGGAGAAAGCAAGGATGGGGCGTCAGGTACCACAGGGGTGAATGCCCAGCCCCATAGACAGGGCCGAGTACAATTTCTCTGGGAATGGGGGTGACGACGGGTCGGTCCTGAGCACCCCCCCTCGACGGCCAGGCGGCTCCCCTAACTCTGCATGGCTGGGAGCCGGGAGCCGGGAGCCGGGAGCAAAGCAGCCCCGGTTTCTCAGACAATCATTCTCACCCAGTCTCCCAGGCGCACAGGCATCTCCAGGGAGAGGGCCCCAGCTGCCAATCTCCCCTCTATCCCCCCGCCCCCACACACACACCACCAGCCGGGCCCCTCGGTTTCCCGCCGCCGCCCTCCTGCTCCCGGGAGCCCTCCCCTCCGGCAGGACCGGCAGCTGCGGCCCCTCCGCGGAGGCTCCGCTGGCCTGACGTCAGGCAGCGCCCTCTCCCTTTGGAAGGAGGCGCCCGCCCGCAGCCAGCCCAGGGCTCAGGGGTTGAGCGGTGACCTAGGAGCCCGGAGGCCCGGGTTCGATTCCCGGTCAGGGCACAGGCCCGGGTCACAGGCTGGCTCCCCAGTAGGGGGCGCGCAGGAGCAGCCGGTCGTGGTTCTCTCTCCTCATTGGTGCTTCTGCCTCTCTCTCCCTCTCCCTTCCTCCCTGAAATCAATACAGATATATAATAATAACAATAATAAAATGGCAATGTTAAAATACGCGCACAGATAATAATTTAATAAAAAAATAATGAAATGGGGCGTGCTCCCTGCCCAGGCACCAGCACAGAGAGGAGTGACAGGCGCCCTGACCCCAGGTGCATCGCCCCTCCGCCACCTCCCAGGCCCGGTGGGGAGCAGAGCGACGCGTTCCCCTCGCCCTCCCCCATCTCGGCCCCCACCCACCGCCCCCGCCCCCGCCCCCGCCACCCTGGGGCCCAGACACGCGGGGGGCGCGCAGCCCAGGCGCCGGGGGCAGGCTCACCCCGCTCCCTCCTCCCGGAGCCGCTCGCCGGGCGCAGAGCCGGGGTCCTGGCGTCCCCCCGGCGCTGCCTCAGCTCCTCCCACCGTCGCCCGTCTCCCCAGTCCCCGTCCCCATCCCCGGGCTCCTCCGTCCGGCCAGCGCCCCCTTCCTGGCCCCGCGGGCGCGGGACCCCGGGACCCCAGGTCCCGCACCGCGGGCGCCGGAGGCCGGGGGCCACGTACCTAGAGAGGGCGGCCCCTCCGCATGACGGGCGTCCGGGCCGGGCCGGGCCCCGAGGTGCCGGGCGGGCGGCGCGGTGCCGGGCGCCGGGGAGGTGAGCGGCGGCGGAGCGCAGAGCTGCCAGCGCCGGGCGGGGGCGCGCAGGGCGGGGGCGCGCAGGGAGCGCGGGCGGTGGGAGGCGGGGGCGCGCAGGGCGCGCGGAAGGCGGCGGGCGCGCGGGGGCGCTCTAGGAGCCCGGGGAGCGCGGCGGGGAGGAGGGGGGAAGGGGGGAGGAGGGGGAGGAGGGGGAGGAGGGGGGGCGGGAGCTCGGGGCGCGCGCGGGCGGTGTGCGGGGACCGAGGCGTGGGGAGCCCGAGCTGGGGCAAGGCCACCGGGCACCATCGCCGTCCGAAATCAGCCCGAAATCAGCCCCTGCCGGCCACCGAGCTGACAGTGAATACATTAGCCCTCCCCCAGTGTCATCGCCTTCAAAACAGACACCAGGGCTGAGGCCCCTGGAGGCCGACATTCACAGTCGCGGCCACAAAGGCAAGGGCTTTGGTTTAAGCCGGGGTCAGCCAACTGCAGCTGGAGAGCCACATGCGGCTCTTTGGCCCCTTGAGAGTGGCTCTTCCACAAAACACCACGGCCCGGGCGAGCCTGTGTTGAAGAAGTGGCGTTGGAAGAAGTTTAAGTTTAAAAAATGTGGCTCTCCAAAGACATGTCAATCGTCTTGCTGTTGGTATTTGGCTCTGTGGACTAAGGAGTTTGCCGACCACTGGTTTAAGCAAATGTCCAAAGAGAGCAACCCGTTTCAGTCTTCTGGATCTCGCCTGCGGCAGCAGGCAGAGGCGGAGACAGGCCCGGGGACAGATGGCCTGGCTCTCCCGGACCCTCCCCGGACCCTCCCGGGCTCCAGGGGGGATAACCGGCCACCTGCTCCGAGCCCAGGCCCTGGAGCCAGGATGGCGCTGCTCTCCCCTCAGCCCCGGGGGCCGAGTTCGTGGAGGGAGCCGGTTCCACAGCTGTGGCCTCGCCCCGAGATTCATGTCCTGATGCACAGACAGGCGACCTTCCTCCGCTCACACTGGCCCTGTCCGCAGGACTCACGTTCGCCTCTCGGGCCTGCTGGGATGCAACTGTTTGGCTGTTTCGGGGTCGGAGAGCGCCTGGTGGGGGCAGATGCCCTTTCGGTGGTTTTCGAGGATAAAAGGGGCTCCCGGGGAGAGCCCTGGCCCGGGGCTAGGGGGTTAGGATAAAGGGGAGTGGGGAACGCCGGGTGGGGGATCCCACGTAAAATGAGAGCAATGCGCCTGCTGCTACTTCTGGACTGTGGAGTGGACGTGTGACTGAGGAAGACTGTACTCTCCCCGTCACCCCGTCTGTCTCCCCGTCTCCCCGTCTGTCTCCCCGTCACCCCGTCTGTCTCCCCGTCTCCCTGTCTGTCTCCCCGTCACCCCGTCTGTCTCCCGTCTCCCCGTCTGTCTCCCCGTCACCCCATCTGTCTCCCCGTCTCCCCGTCCGTCTCCCCATCTCCCCTTCTGTCTCCCGTCTCCCTGGAGAAGGGAAAAGCGGAGGGAGCGGAGCAGAAGGGTGGACACCCAGTCTCCTGCTTTCTGTGGGGAGGAGACACCCGAGGTTCTCCCGGTGAGACCCCACCCTGTCCGGCCTGCGAGGCCAGCAAGCAGTTGAACTGGGCGAGCACGGCATGGAGTGCGGGAGGCCGGGTGGGGGCGGGGAGCCATGGAAGTGCCTTCTCCTCCGGGAAGCCCGCTGGGGTTACCCAGCCCTCCTCGGCCGCCCCTTCCGTGCTTGCGAGCAGTGTGCCCTGCATTCTTGAACTCCCGGCTCCACGGACAGCCCAGTCCCCGGGAGCTGGAGTTAGTCTCCTCACTGGCCTCCCTGCTCTCTATTTTATTTCTTTTAGTGATTTCAGAGAGGAAGAGAGAGAAACATCAGTGATGAGAGGAAATCATGGATCGGCTGCCTCCTGCGTGCCCGCACTTGGGATGGAGCTCGCAACCCGAGCCTGTGCCCTGATGGGAATCGAACCGGTGACCTCTTGGTTCCTGGGTCGATGATCAACTGCACAGCCACACCTGGCTGGGCAGGCCTCCCTGCTTTTGCCTCTTATGCCTCCTCTTCATTCCCAAGACCATCAGTCAGATGTTCTCTTTGAAAAGCAGATCAAATCACGTCACTTTGCTCAACACCCACCATGACGCCCACAGAGCAAAACCCAGATCCTTACAACGGACCTCTCGGCTCTCGGCTTCTCCCTCTCTGCGTGCTCACATCACACCGCGGCCATGCCGGTTCCCTGGCCCTTTCTGGAACATTCTGCCCTCTGGCTAAGTGGCTGAGCATCAACTTAGGAACCAGGAGGTCAGGGTTCAATTCCCAGTTAGGGCACATGCCTGGATTGCATGCAGGAGGCAGCTGATCAATGATTCTCTCTCATCATTGATGTTTCTATCTCTCTTCCCTTCCTCTCCAAAACATATATATATATTTGGTATATACATATATGCACACACACAAACATACACACACAATGGAACTAAAAACAAAACAAACACCACTAGAGGGGACATTGCCAAGGTCTCATTTAAAATCTTAATTATGAATTACTGTCTTAAATGCTGTAACATATATAATATTCAAGTTCCAGTGGGTGTCATCTTAAAATTAGAAACATGTAAACAAATAGAGATGGGCAGGCAGTAACCGTGGTATGTTTACTGTCAGTGGATATTTTCCCAGGAAATGGGGTTCTGTGTTGTTACAGTTACTGTTATTCCCTCCAGCATGCCCGACCACGGGCTCCCCACAGGAAAACTGCAGAAGCCGGTATTACTCTTCAACACTCAGAGAATTCTCAGGGGAGGCCAGATTGATGAGGGCAACGAGAAGTGGGTAGGAAATCCGGCACTTTTCTGTGCCAGGCGATGGGCTATTCTGAGACCTGCCTTGGTCACAGGGCGGTGATCAGGTGGCAGCCGGGCTTGCTAATGCGTGCACAGGCGCCCCTCACGTTCTCGGGAACGCACCTCCACCAGCAGGCCTAGCAGCTCTGCTCCTATCAGCCACGTCTTTGTTAATCGCAGGCCGGGAGTATAGGAGGGGAGCTGCGTAGACACGGGGGGCTGGGACGCGGAGAAAATCACCGTTAAACAGTAACGGCCACCTGTGCGGTCACCCCTTAATGGTTTCCTCTTATACCTTCTCTCCTTTAATCTCCCAGTGACTTTTCAGGGCGATGACAGTCACCTCAGATATCCTCTTCATCACATCACCATCATCACCATCACTACCATCATCACCATGATCATCACCATCATCACCATCCCCACCGTCACCACTATCACTATTATCATCACCATTATTATCACCGTCATCATCACCATCACTACCATCACCATCACTACCACCATCACCATCATCACCATCACTACCACCATCACCACCATCACCATCACTACCACCATCACCACCATCACCATCACTACCACCATCACCATCACTACCACCATCACCATCATCACCATCACTACCACCATCACCATCATCACCATCACTACCACCATCACCATCACTACCACCATCACCATCATCACCATCACTACCATCATTACCATCACTACCATCACCATCCCTACTACCATCACCATCATCACCATCACTACCACCATCACCATCATCACCATCACTACCACCATCACTACCATCACCATCACTACCACCATCACCACCATCACCATCACTACCATCATTACCATCACTACCATCACCATCCCTACTACCATCACCATCATCACCATCACTACCACCATCACCACCATCACCATCACTACCACCATCACCACCATCACCATCACTACCACCATCACCATCATCACCATCACTACCACCATCACCATCATCACCATCATCACCATCATCACCATCATCACCATCCCCACCGTCACCACTATCACTATTATCATCACCATTATTATCACCATCATCATTACCATCACTACCATCACCATCACTACCACCATCACCATCATCACCATCACTACCACCATCACCACCATCACCATCACTACCACCATCACCACCATCACCACCATCACCATCACTACCACCATCACCATCATCACCATCACTACCATCACTACCATCACCATTGTTATTATCACCATCACCATCACTACCACCATCTTCATCATCACTGCCATTATATTATCATCATCGTCATCACTGTCACCATCACCATCATCACCATCCCCACCGTCACCACTATCACTATTATCATCACCATTATTATCACCGTCATCATTACCATCACTACCATCACCATCACTACCACCATCACCATCATCACCATCACTACCACCATCACCACCATCACTACCATCACCATCACTACCACCATCACCACCATCACCATCACTACCACCATCACCACCATCACCATCACTACCACCATCACCACCATCACCATCACTACCACCATCACCACCATCACCATCACTACCACCATCACCACCATCACCATCACTACCACCATCACCATCATCACCATCACTACCACCATCACCATCATCACCATCACTACCATCACTACCATCACTACTATCACCATTATTATTATCACCATCACCATCACTACCACCATCTTCATCATCACTACCATTATATTATCATCATCGTCATCACTGTCACCATCACCATCATCACCATCCCCACCGTCACCACTATCACTATTATCATCACCGTCATCATTACCATCACTACCATCACCATCACCACCACCATCACCACCATCACCATCACTACCATCACTACCATCACTACCATCACCATCCCTACTACCATCACCACCATCACCATCATCACCATCATCACCATCACCATCACTACCATCACCATTATTATTATCACCATCACCATCACTACCACCATCTTCATCATCACTACCATTATATTATCATCATCGTCATCACTGTCACCATCACCATCCCCACCGTCACCACTATCACTATTGTCATCACCATTATTATCACCGTCATCATTACCATCACTACCATCACCATCACTACCACCATCACCACCATCACCATCACTACCACCATCACCACCATCACTACCATCACTACCATCACCATCACTACCACCATCACCATCATCACTGCCATTATATTATCATCATCGTCATCACTGTCACCATCACCATCATCACCATCACCACCGTCACTGCTATCACCATCATCACAGTCGACACCACCATCATCGTTACTATCACCATCACCCCCACCATCACCCCGGCCTCATCCTCATCACCATTGTTGTCATCATCTCCATGTGGCAGGTGGAGCTTCTGAAAGGTAATTTGCCTTAAACTACCAGCAAGTTGAACTAGGTCTTTTGAGTCCAAATATTTTGCAGTTTATGCTAGGCCGTCTCCCCCTCCCCCCCAACTTTGGAAGTTTGAATGATGAACACCCAAGAATTAAAAACATGGTGGCTCTCAGACTTTTGTGTGCAAAGTACGCAGACCAGCAGCCCGGCGGGAAGAGGGGTCTGGCCTCGCTGGGAGCTGTCTGCGGAGCGAGCAGCCCGTTTTCCCCTCGGGCTGCAGAGTGCAGGTCATTCCAAAAGGCACCGTCTTCTGGAAAAGCGTCATCCTGAGGTTTACGTTTCTGATTTATTCTTCGGTTTTAGGGGTGCTGGTGGAGTCAGCCCACCTGCCCTTGGCGCCTCCAGCACATAACACCAGCTCCTGGAGGAGAACTAGCTAACGTGGAGTTCTGTGACGCATCCGAGAGGTCAGAGCGCCCCCAGCCCCGTCTGCACGTTAGATGGCCCGGCGCTCCGCTCTCCAGATTCCACTCTGTGGGCGCTGAGCTGTTATAAATAGAAAGAAAACCCTGTCCCCGCAGCGCAGAGGGTGCGTCCGCGTCCCGAAGGCCAGTCCGCAGGGAACAGAACATCGTGCAGCTGCGCGGCCGGCGGCTCCGTATCTGACCCGAAGGTCACTTTCTCCTGTTTCTGGGCTCGTTACCGCTGTCCCCGAACGAACAGTTTATTTTTTAAATGTATTTTTATTGATTTCAGAGGCGGGGGGGGGGGGAGGGCAGGAGGAGAGAGATCAATGATTAGAGGGAATCATGGATAACCTGCCTCCTGCACGCCCCCTACTGGGGATCAAGTCTGTAACCCGGGCATGTGCTCTTGACTGGTATCGAACCTAGAACTTTTCAATTCACAGGCCCAGGCTCTATCCACTGAGTAAAACCGGCTAGGGCTCCGTTGATTTTTAGAGAGTGGAAGGAAAGTGGGGAGGGAGAGAGAGAGAGCGAGAGAGGGAGAGAGAGAAGCAATGATGTGAGGATATACATCTTTGGCTGCCTCCTGCACGTCTCCCAGCCGGGGCCTGCGATTGAGCTTACAACTCCGGTCCATGCCCCTGACAGGAATCCAACTGGGGACACCACGGTCCGAGGGCCAAGGGACTACCCGCCGAGCCACACGGGCCAGGGCTGTGCTTATTATTTTACAGAGAGAAAGGGAGAGGGATAGAGAGCCAGAAACATCGATGAGAGAGAATCATCGACCAGCTGCCTCCTGCACACTCCCCACCAGGGATGTGCTCGCAACCAAGGTACATGCCCTTGACCGGAATCGAACCTGGGACCTTTTCAGTCCGCAGGCCGATGCTCTATCCGCTGAGCCACACCGGTTTCTGCACCTTTTCCGTCTTTAAAAATCTCTCCTGAAGCCAGCTGGGCCGTGAAGATCTCTGCTGAGCCTCACAGCTGCTTGGCAGTCGATCAAGAGGCAGCACCTAGCCGCCGACACTGCGGGAGGAGGGGGCGCACAGTGAGCGGAGGAACGTTCCTCGTTCGTGGGGACGGTGCTTCGCCAGCGCCACGTGGCTCCATGGGGAGGAAGGGCCGAGCACCAGCGTGGTTCCCCGTGTTAGACATCGCAGCGACACATGTCTTTTCCCTCCAGAACATGATTTGGCTCACGTGCAGCACACACTCCCCCTCCCCGTCCGTGGACCTGGGCTCAGCGCGCCGCGTCCCGTTCCCGAAAGGAGGCCCGGAGGAGCGTCCGGAAGGTCTTACTTGTGATGTTGGGCCCCGTTGGGCCCCGGCTGGCCTGCACAGGTCACCGTGAGGTCACGGTGGAGGCGGCACGGAACCCGCCGGGCTGTGTGTGAGCCGGGTGCTATTTTAGTTTGTGCCCCTGCGATGACACCGGCGCTTTGGCACCGGGCAGCGGAGGCCCAGACGTCGGTGGGAAGGAATCCCAGCCGGGACCCTGCGGCATGAATTACAGGGGGAGAGGATGGGGGTGGGGGGGGAGGAGGGGGAGGGCCGTGTCCGCTCCCAGACCCCGCGACAAAGAACGCAGGGATGGCCGCCAGCCACAGCTTTTGTCCAGGAATGCGGGCGGGACGGTTCCCAGGCACCTTGGCAAACCGTGAAAGCAAAGAGCGCAGCCCGTCCCTGCCCCTCCTCCCGCCGATACTTGGGTCCGGCCCAGCGATGGGTCTGCAGGGGACGGCACAGCCGAGCAGCCGCTGTCATCACCGGACGGGGCACAGCTTCGGCCCGAGCCTGCCCTTCTCCCCCTGCCCCGAGGCTGTGCTTCCCCCTCTGAACGCCCAGGATCCACGGGTTTTGTACACGATCTTAATTTAACCTGCTCTTACTTGGTTCCTTTTCTCTCTCTCTCTCTCCCTCTCTCTCTCTCTAAAAAAATTATATTTTTATGGATTTCAGAGAGGAAGAGAGAGGAAGAGAGAGAAACATCCATGATGAGAGAGAATCATGGATCGGCTGCCTCCTGCACGCCTCCTACTGGGGATGGAGCCCACAACCCCGGCCTGTGCCCTGACCGGAATCGAAACCCTGACCTCCTGGGTCCTAGGTGGACGCTCAGCCCCTGAGCCACACCGGCCAGGGCGTCCTTCTCCCTGCGAGCCCCGGAGGGCGAATGGCATCAGTGCACACGCCCACACGCCGGGCGCCACACGCTGAGGGCGTCACGTTCACCTGTTTTTAAAAAAATCTCCATTGCTTCCTCCTCGGTCGACACGGAAAGGCAGAGGGGCCCTCTGCCCACTCGCCTCCTGTGTGATGCCTCGTGCGGCCTCCTGGCCCCTCCGAGCTGCCGTCCCTCTGAGAGGAACCTGGCAGCTCAGTCTGTGGCCGGGGCGGGCGCTCCGGCTCAGGGGAGCGACCTGTGCCCACTGCCTGCGGGCCTGGCGGGCCTGCGGCGCCAGCTGGTGGGAGGGCAGTGGACGAGGGGCCCCCTTGGCCGGTTGGTTCCCCTGCCTGGGGAGGGCCCTCCTGGGCGGGGAGGGGCGGGCTCGGAACAACGTCCCGCAGGTGGGGATGAGCACAGACGTGCGCTCCCCTCCTGCATGGCTCCCGCACGGGGACGTGTGCAAGTCCAGCGAGCTCTGCAGCCCGCTGGTCTTTCCGGAAGCGAGATCTTGACAGGCGTGTGCGTGTCCGGGGAATGTCTCAGCCGGAGGAATGCGTGTGTCTCCCTGTGAACACGTGTGGCGTGTGGTCCCAATCGCTCACTCCCCGCGGGTTCCTGGGCGCCGGGGGGACGCGCAGGCCCGAGGGCGGAGGTTCCAGGCGGGAGGCCCTGCCGCTCCCGCCTCCCGTTCCCCCGCACCCGGGTGTCCCGTGTCCTGTGCTTGGAGGTTGGCGGCGGCCTCCCCGGGCCTGACACCGGCTTCCCTCCTGCGATGGCGATCACACCGTGTAACAGCTGTCACTGTCTGCCTGAGAGGACGTGCTGCTGGGCCAGCGCGGAGGAGCCCGGGGACGGCCCACCAGGGGGACAAGCTGAAGCCACGAGGAGAACGGCTCCGATCCCCCTGGACGGGCTTCTCGGACCCTGGGCGTCACGCCGTCTGCTTCCCCAGGAAAGAGCGGTCTGCCCGCCCGGCTGCGCTGCTCAGCGGTGGAGGGTGGACCTGTGAACCCGGAGGTCA